>JALMQS010000093.1:0-112550 GCA_024734495.1 Forficula auricularia | reverse complement strand
CAAAGTTAGACACCTGACAGCTCACCTTGGGTTAATTAATTTTTTTCTATACATATACCCATAATTGCAGTTATCGATTTGTTATCTCACAACTCATTTCAGCTAAAGGTTATTTTTGTAATTAACAAATGCACATGCTAAATTTTAATGCTTAAACTTTTGGACAGTACGTGAGATTCTTTTGATGTTTAGTTTTGAATGATTTTAAGGTTCTTTTCACAAATGCAAAAATTCAAAAAGTATTCGAAACTTGGAATATAAGTCATTAAAAGCATAATAAAGACACTGTTAAAATTTGAAGACAATTTACCACACCAAACATGAAATAATTGCAATTCAAAATGAAATTTTTTAAATATGGTAGATTGGAAAAGGGTGGGAAAATGATAATCATTATTTTTTTTTGAAGGACTTTCACCATCTTGATGAAAAACTAATATTTGTTGTTAGAATAATATATTCGGAGTAACTAAAAAAAAAATTGAAATTATTTACCTAGTAGTTTTGATAAAAAAAAAATTAAAAAAAAAAAACATATTTGGGCGATTATTTTCATAAGATCAATGGCTTAGAAACGATCCATTCATAAAAGAGGATATAGTAGTGATGTAGAAATACAGTCACTTTAAAAAAACATCACTACATCAAGCTTCTCTTCAGGACCTTCTTCCGAGCCTCAGGTCGCTCTCCACCCCATTTCTAGGTCACCATAGAGGTCCACAGATTATGTATACACAATTTGGTTGAATTTGGTCCAAAGGGCTAGAATTTTCATTTTTGACCCTCCTCCCATTTTGGGTGGTTATTTTAGAATTTTTTTAAACGAAAATGTCAAAAATTACATCCTCTACTAATTCTAATGGTATTTGGCGTAGAGTAAACAGTTTAGGAGTTATTTGATTGATTATTTCTAGGGGGACGGACATACAGACACTGGAGGACGGACATGCATACAGACACAGACACAAATGCCCTTTAGTAGTATGTGATTGTGTTTGCAATTAACGGATGGACAATGTAAACATTGCTTCGCTTAAGGCGACATCATCAGCACCTAGTTATAAAAGAAGAAAAAGGTTTTGAAAACAGACACCGCCATTTCTATATTTAACACCCAAGTGAGTTATTAAGGGGGCCCATATACGTAGCTGTATGGGAAATGTTTGACAAGTTTAAAAAATGTTTGAAATGTGCAACGCGTTATGTTGTGTATGGGCGAGTTTCGCGTTATGTTGTGTATGGGCGAGTTTCGCAATATTTCCAAGGATATGATTATGAATGATGGGTTGTGCAACGCAACGTTGTGCATCGCTTTGTTGTGCAATTTCTCTGGCAATGTATGGGCCCCGGCAAATGATGCGCAACGCAACCTTGTACAACGCTTTGTTGCGCAATTTGTTTGACAGTGTATGGGCCCCTTTAGTTAATAGTTTAACTTTTCAAAACACTTCATCAAAAACAAAATAAAACAAAAAAACGGTAAATATTTATATCACTAGTTTCAGAAGAATTATTCTCTTGTTTGAATTTCTGGTGAAAATTTCACAAAACACAAATATTTCTTTTTTCATGATCGACATGAAAAGCCTTGCTAATTGATATTCTGTAGAAATCGAATCTCTCGTCCTATTGTTTATACGACCGCACCATTCGGATTCTTTCTGACAGGTCAAATGCGAGTATCCTTCATCGGTACCAGGTACAAAAATACCTGAGCACCGTGGTTTTTAATTGCAAAACAATGGTCATTTAATTTCGAAAAAGTATTTTAGCCCAAGAACGATACGAATGAAGGATGGGGAATTTGATCGAGAGAGACAATGGCTTCTGGCCAAGTCTTTCCGACTTCCCCAAAGCGCTACGATCTCGGTGATGGGTTCGTAAGGGAAGCGGACGGGTGCGGATGACATTCGATGCCCGGGATCACGCTTCAGAGAACTAAATTCTTCAATCGGGCAAAAAATTCACAATAAAAAAAAAAAGATTTCGGTTAAGATTTTTTTAGTCCATATTAAAGATACCGCTGTCTTGAAGGGTTCCTTATCTCACCTGAATTGATCTCATTTCTCAATGGAACAAGATATTTTGAATTTTTCTTTGAAGCAAAAATTTATGGAGTCGATGATTTAATATCAAATTCATTTTTACTTCTCGTTAATAAAGATGAAGGAATGTGTGAAATAATTTTAAGAAAAGCTGTTTCTAAACACCAAAAATCGATTGATTTGGAGCTCTACATATTACCATTTTGAATCAAAATAAATTAAAAAAAAAAAAAAAAACATAGAGATCATTATAAAGATACCTTAAACTCTATGATAAAAAATATTTTTTACTTTACCATACAAGATATGGTCAAGTATTGTAATCGTGCATGAAAAAAGCGTTTTTTTTTCTTCTTTTTTTCGAAATATCTCAAAAACGGCTGAAACTATTTTGATTAAAAAAATTGAGCGAAACCATGGCATTTCGGTCTACAAAAAAGCCATAATAAGTGGACATTGAAAAAATTATATTTTTCGAGATAATAATTGTTTTATCGAAATGTCTGTTAGTACATGCGTTATCAAATTTTTTGAGGACGAGCTAGCTTAAAAACTAGTGTGATTATCAAAACCAAATTTCACACGAAGTTTTGGTGCATTGAGATTAAGAGCTGATTAGATTTTGGTGCATATCGACCCAAGGAGGGTGGAGGGGGATTAAAAATTAAAAATCTAGGCCATTTGAGCAAACTCAACCAAATTTTGTATACATTATCAAGTGTGCCCCCAGAAGTCTAAAAATTCAAAAACTAACCACCCTATATAGGCCCTTATACCGAACTCAACCAAATTTTGCATACATAATCAGTGGGCTCCCAGAAGACTAAAAATGCAAAAACTAGCCCCCTCCCTACATGATTATAAATAATTTTATTAAATATTAAATATAAAGTGAGGAGCCAAGTTGTATGGTAAAGTCAAGTAGATGGCCACATCAGAACGTGTCAGTTTATTTTTTCTTTCTGTCCGTTACCCAGTATAACCTAAGAACGAAAAGTTCGTCCTCTTGCTAAAATGTTTGTATTTCTAACGTAGAGGACTGATTAGAATTTTGACTTTCAAACAGATCCTATGGTTAAAAAATGCAAAAGATTGTAATTCGTTTCTAATGGCCTCACAGTCAATATGAAAATCTATTTAAAAATAGATATTTTATTTTTTAAATAAATTTTACTTTAATAGAATAAACGATAGGGGTTAAGCTGAAAAAATGTCATTGAAAGTCATTAACTAACTCTTCTATAAAGGAAATGGCGTCAAAAATTATTAATTTATCGAAACTGCAAAGAGCGACTCGAGTATTGAAAAAGTTTTACTTTTCCCTCCAATTTATGTTAAAGTGGAAATAGTGTTAAATTATATAAAAATATTAAATAGAATATTGGAGGGAGATATTAAGGGTAGTTTACCTTTGGTTAGCTAAGCGTGGTCGACGATGTTGCCTCAAGCCTTTCTCGACACCAAATGAAGAGAGAAATAAAAATTGAAAAGAGTCCTGGTATTCGATAAGATAATTCACCTGGGCAATGTTCTCCGAAATGTCTCATTGATTAATAAATTATCAAAGGCATTTTTTATGCAATTTACACTATTATTTTATTAAGATACTAATTAAATATAATAAGGGTGTGATTTATAACGATAAACGCCCCTCTGATGCTTAGATCTGAACCAGAGTCATCTTAATATTTTTTAAAGAAAAATAAATAAATTAGATTAATAATTTAGACTAAGTAATAATTTAAAAAAATGTAATTTCTTATAGATCATGGGTGTCCAGTCTTTTGGTTTCCTTGGGTCATATTGGAAGAAAAATCGGTTGTCTGTAAAGTCGGTTTACTGACGATAGTTGAACGTGACAACGTCATAAGAAAATACCATTCCATCAGTATTTTCTTATGACGTTATCACGTTCAACTATCGTCAGTAAACCGACTTTACAGACAACCGATTTTTTCATAAAATTCTTCGTTCAGAAAATCATTTTAAATTTACAAAATACTTGAATAAAATTTATTGTTTAAATTTCTACTCGACTGTTAAAATTTAATTTTTGATTTTATTATTTTATAATAATAAATTTTGTATTGACATTATTTCTTTCAGCAAGTAAACTGAATAAAAGTTGTTGTTCAATTAATTACTTAATTATTTTTGCAAATTTAATTGTAATTTGTTGTAAAAAAGTAATAATTTTGAATAATTTATTATAAGAATAAACTGTGATTAAATTATTGTTCATAAATCTTAAATTTAAAATTTAAAATTTGGAAACATCATTAAAATTTTTGTAACTGTAGCTTTTAAAAAGCCCGCCTCAATCTTTGTCGCTCGTTCCGCGCTCTCGCTTGCACTTCAAGCCTTAAATGGAACGCCTCAGAGCGAGGTAACGCCGCATGAGTCATGTTTTTTCGTGCGTGCAGCAGGCTCCATCGAATTATAAGACGTTGTCACGTCAAAAAAATTATCTCGGGCCGCACTTACCCTAATTCTAAGGATATTTATTAATCAAAAAAGTAATTTATGATACCCCCAAGAAAATTGCAAAAACTAACCACCCAAAATATGAGGGGGGGGGGGGGGAGTCAAAAAATTAAAAAACTAGACCATTGTACCAAACTCAACCAAATTTTGTATACATAATCCGTGGGCCCACAGAAGTCTAAAAATACAAAAACTAACCCCCCCCCCCTACATGATTATAAATAATTTTATTAAATATTAAATATAAGTGAGGGGCCTGGTTGTATGGTAAAGTCAAGTGAATGGCCACATAAGAACGTGTCAGTTTATTTATTTTTGACACCATCAAAATAAACTTTACTCTAAATAATGATTATTTGGAAAGTTTATAATGGGAATTAAGGACAAGTGATTTTTTTCAACCAACGTTTCTTCAACTTTGCTGACTTCTTCAGGGCTTCAAATAGTTGCATCACACATTCGTCAAAATACATTATTTTTCTTTATCCTGTTCCAAATAAAGAACCATCAGAAACTTAAAACTTAAAAAAATTCGGCACATTCACATAAACAATTTTCTCTTTCTCTTTTAGTAATATATATTGAAAAAATTTACCTCTTTTATTTTTTTAATTTTTAACGTGAAACAAGTGACCTAGTAAACCTTACTCGTATTTTATTAAAAATATTTATTTACTTTTATCTTTATTAAAGATGCTTCACCGTGCACTAACACCGCAATCTCTATTAATTACAAGTTGTAGAGGTTAATTAGTAGGATATTAGTCATTTGTAACCACACTGGTATCATTCATATTAACGTTGTTATGAATTTTTAAGATTTCAACCCCCTTGGGGTTGAAGTCACCAAAAACTAATCAGTTCTTTTATAGGGTGTTTTTTTTAGAGGTATAAAACTTCGAATTGAAATAAAACACAAGAAAATCGTTTTAATGTCCATCAATTTGGCTTTATTGGAAGGATAATTTTATGCCATTAATGTTTAAATATGATTTCGGGCATGTGGCCGCCGCGGCTGGCTCGAATAAATCCAATTCTACAGGTCCAATTTTCAACCACTTTTTCGAGCATATGGGGCCGTATGTTACAAGCAAAATTGCCGCATTTGGAGTGAAGAGAATCCACATGAGACCCTTGAGACGCCATTACATCCACAAAAACTGACTGTTTGGTGTGCTCTATGGGCTGGTGGAGTCATTGGGCCATACTTCTTCCGAAATAATGCTGGAGAGTCAGTTACCGTTAATGGAGACCGGTATAGAGCCATGATAACCGACTATTTTGTTCCCGAATTGGATGGCATGAATGTGGATGAGTTGTGGTTCCAACAAGACGGCGCTACATGCCACACAGCGCACGTCACAATCGATTTATTGAAGAAACATTCGATGAGCGCATAATTTCGCGGAATGGACCTGTCAATTGGCCACCAAGATCGTGTGATTTGACACCATTGGATTATTTTCTTTGGGGATATGTGAAGTCGCTCGTCTACGCCAACAAACCAGAAACGTTAGGGGACTTGGAAGCCAACATTCGTGGCGTTATTGCCAACATACGGCCCCATATGCTCGAAAAAGTGGTTGAAAATTGGACCTGTAGAATTGGATTTATTCGAGCCAGCCGCGGCGGCCACATGCCCGAAATCATATTTAAACATTAATGGCATAAAATTATCCTTCCAATAAAGCCAAATTGATGGACATTAAAACGATTTTCTTGTGTTTTATTTCAATTCGAAGTTCTATACCTCTAAAAAAACACCCATTACAATAATAAAACTTGAACAAGATGCGAGGTAGGTTTTACAAAAAAAGAAATAAAACAAAATTGATGATGGGCTCACCACCGAAATATATCGAATTCAAAAACTCAATTTTGTTTTATTTCTTTTTTTGTGAAACCTACCTCGCAGCTTGCTCAAGTTTTAATATTATATTAAAATGTTTCACCTAGAACCAACAACTGATTCCGCGACATTTCATCCCCCGACAAAATATCCTTCAGACAAAATATCTCATGACAAAATAACCCTTCCCCGCGTGAATCTTATGAGTAATGCAAATCGACTCCGGTTCGGTTAATATATATTCAGTTCGGCTCGGTTGGGTTCGTATAGCTCCTTTTCGGGCTGGTTTTTAGACGGTTCGGTTGGCGTATACGAACCCAACCGAGCCGAACTGAATATATATTAACCGAACCTCCGAAAGTTTAGTCCGGGTGGGGTGTGTTTCGGGATCCCATTTTTTTTTCTAATCAAACACACATTGAAAACCGAACCAGCCAATCGTCGGGCGGGGTGTGTTTGGGGCTCCCATTTTTTCCTAATCAAACACACATTGAAAACCGAACAGCCAATCGTCGGGCAGGGTGTCTCTTTTGTATTCTCCCTTATACTGGGGAATATTTTGTCAGAAGATATTATGCCGGGGGATATTTTGTCCTTTGTGGATATTTTGTCGGGGGATGTTTTGTCGGGGCTGAAATGTCGCGGTACCCCAACACCTAACTCCTTAAAAGTTATAATCAGTTCTTGTTTACCTCAAGACTAAATTTTGTGTCAAATTTTATTGGTTTTGGGGCCTAGAGGCCATGATCGGAAAAACTATGATTAAATTTTCCGAAAGTCGCACCATGAGAGTGAGCGCAATAGGTATTTTCTGAACTTTCTAGGCTTTATTTAGATTAACCATTATCCGCCCACCTTGGTATACCGATACCTCGGATCCTTGTGTTTAACTGTTATTTATATTCTGTAAACGTTTTTAAAATATCTAGTGTTTTCAAGAGGGTAAAGAAAAAAATAATGTAAACACCTTCTTAGAAAGTTTCAAGTTTAGTTATGTTGATGGATTGAATGCAGAGTTGAAGAGATTTTGCTAAAATACATGAGTCATGTGAAAATGACGAGCAAAGGAAATGGGAGAGGAAAGAAAAAGCTAAGAGGAAGCAGAAGCAAAAAGGAAGAGGGGTGATTCTTTGTAAGGTCCTTTCAAAACACTGGCGGAAAACTTATCCAATTACTCCTCTCGATGGACGATGGGCGGTTGTGGTCAGTCACTAGAACCCGACCGAATCCAGTCAACTGCCGAAACAACTCATTCCAGGAAAAATAATTTCATAAAAAATAAAAATAAACTGACTTCAAAAAAATTAAATGCAACAAATAAAATAATAAAACTCAAAAATAAAATAAAATACACTAGAAAGGTATAAAATAATAATCTAATTTAGTTACAACTAAACGACTAGACGAAATATTTACATGAAATCACTTTTTGAAGTCGGTGCCAAATATATACTACATTTTATGAATCAAACTCGACGGATTTTACTTAGTACGATTGGCGGGTACGCTCGCTTATATAGTTTGTTTAGCACCGACTTCAAAAAGTGATTTCATGTAAATATTTCGTCGTTTAGTTGTAACTAAATTAGATTATTATTTTATACCTTTAGTGCATTTTATTTTATTTTTGAGTTCTTATTATTTTATTTGTTGCATTTAATTTTTTGAAGTCGGTTTTATTTTTTATAAAATAATTTTTATTTTTCTCTTTTTAGTGATGTTATTAATAGTGACTTAATATAATACCTTGCATGCATCTCGTAAGAGAAAGCGTCGGGCGAATGAATCAGAAAATGATAATAAAATTCAATTCATAAATATAGAAATTCTCTCGAAACGTTTGCGGGTTTTAAATGAATGTTTAAAGATTTTATTTATTATAATTTCGATTATTTGGTCATAAGAATTGGAGATTTACGTTATTTCGTCATTGATCATATCTTCAGAACTTGACCAAATTAATATGGTACCACCCCTAAGGTACCCTCTTTTCAATAAAACAAGAATCATTAAAATCGGTTCATAAACAAAGAAGTTATGCCTGAACAAACATATCAAAAAAGGTCCAATACCAATGAAAAAAACGGGACCAATCGGAAACTAGACTGAACCCAATGCAAAAATCATCAAAATCGGTTCACAATTGGCGAAGAAATCGAATAACATAGATACAAAAAAATTCAGTCGAATTGATAACCTCCTCCTATTTTGAAGTCGGTTAAAAAGAACTTGGATCGAAAAACTGACAGTCGCGTCTTGGGAAGAAAAAGCATCTTTTGCGGGTGTTACTCATTAGGCAGTACTCCCATCACCAAAATGGAGATTTGTCGAATCAATTCACTTGTAAATCGGTTTAGACTCCATTGTGATCTTTAGGAAGTCAGGCAGGCTACGTTGTCGTCGTCTATACCGTCTTTACCGATTCTTATGGATTTTCAGAACTTCATGACCTCGATAAATAAACTGATGTGGCCATCCACATGAGTTTACCATAATCCTGGCCTCTCTCTTATACTATATATAAGAGCCTAGATTAATTTGTAACAACGCTGAGAGAATTTTCTTTAAAAAATTACCCTCTTGCCTAGAATCGAACCGACGAACTCTTGAACTAAGAGCATCAGCTCTAGCCATTACACCAATGCAACATTAATATTTATATCTTGATTTCTGTTACTAAAACTATATATTTTTGATTTAGACTTTGTGTCGAGATAATATTGTATTCATTTGAACTCGAATGAAAATGAAAAAACACCAATAGATTTTAAATTAAGAAACATTAAATATATATTAATTAACGAGGCAAATTTGAAATATAATTGTCAGCTCGGATTTTAAACTGATGGCTCCAATCGATTTTCATTAACCAGGCAAATTTGAAATATAATTGTAATTTAGACTCGAATTTTGAAATGAAAGACTCCAATTCATTTTAAATTAAGAAACATTAAATATATTGATAATTATTCCTCCCCCCCCCCTCGCCACTCAAAAATTAAAGAGGCGAAACTTTTAAGAGACGATGTATTTTAGGTAGTTTACGGGTATACATTTGGAGTGTGGTTTTTTAAGAGGAATAAAATTTTTGGACCGAGACGCTGCTCGCCAGGGCACCAGCCCGGAGGGCACGCACGAAAAGCTCGTATTTAATATTTAATAAAATCATTTATAATCATTTAGGAGGGGGGGGGGGGGTCAAAAAATGAAAATCTAGGCCCTTGGACCAAACTCAACCAAATTTTGTATACATAATCAGTGACCCCCCAGAAGATTATAAATACAATAACTAACCGTTCGAAATGGAGGGGGGGGGGGGGGGGGTAGAGGTAAAAAAATGAAAATCTAGACCTTTGGATCAAACTCAATTAAATATTGTATACATAATCAGAGGCCCTCAGAAGTCTGTAAGTGCATTATAAGTTCGTTTTATAGTATATTTCATTTTTCTTGTCTCTTAATTTTGGTTTCGATTTCAACCAAAATCTAATCAGCTCTTTATCTCAATCCACCAAAACTACATGTGAAATTTCGTTTTGATATTAAAACTAGTTTTTGAGCAAGTGCGTCCACAAAAATTTGGTAATGCACGCACGTACTAACAGACATTTGGACAAAACAGTTATTATCTCGAAAAATATAATTATAAAAGCTCATGTATTGGTAAAATTTTAATGAGCTGAAATTTGGCCCAATTATTCATATTAATATGCAGCATCTTTATGCCAAATATCAACTTTCTAGCTCAAACTGATCAGTGACAAAAAATTTCTGAAAACTTACTTACTAGTCCAGGCAAATTACGTGAAAAAATGGCATAAACAGTAAATAATTTCCGGTAAAGATATGGACTACATTTATTTAAGGAAAATGCTGGATATCTATAAATATAAGAGTTTTATCAAAAAAGTGGTTCAAGTAAATGTTCAAGTCAACAAAATTTAAGAGAGAATAAGACAAAAATCAAGTTTCTAGAATGAGTGGTTTTCATTTTATGAAGGAAAAATTTCAACCTCGTTGCGACCCAGGTTACCATTATCCAATTAAGATGAAATTTTGTTTAAATTGTAACAAATTTAATCTAGTTTAAAAATGTATAGAGTCTTTGTCGAAAACGTGCTCCTTCATGGTCAAAATGGAGAAAAATCGAAAAAAATACTGAGTTTTAGGGATATTCAAAAGTGATCCCGGTGGCTGTTTTTTGACGGTTCTACTTAATCTAAATAGATAAAATTATTATCATTTTACGCGTAATTTAAAGAGCTTTAATTTATCTAATAAATATCTTTTTGATTTAATAAGCCGTTTTATAGTTATTCAAGAAAAATTGAACAAACTCCGAAATTTTCTCATTTTGAGGCGCGTAGAAAAATTTCCACAACACAGATTTGGAGGAAAACTTAGGGTAGTAATATTGGAGTACCAATAAAGGTATTCCAGCAATACAATATTTACTGGGAATTATTTCGTGTTAAAATCGTAATATGCCTGGATTATACTAAATCTATTCAATATTTTATCAAAATAGTTTGTTTTTTGGAAAATTTTGAAAAAATTAAAAAATTACTTACAGGAATAAATTAGAGTTCTATTAAATATTAAAATTTCAAAAGCCAAGCAATATGATAATGCGATATGAAGTCCAAATGTTTCTATTCAAGTGGCGATATGGAAAGCTCAAATATGAGCTGAACAGACAGTCTTTTAAGGATTAAGGTAATTGGAGATCATCTGTTGCAACATCCGAAAATACCAAAATAATATTACTTATACGTATATATTACATTGAGATAAAGATGAAACAAACCCCTGAGGATGAAAATTCCTTAACTAAAGATTTATATTAAAGATGAAGGATTAAAATTCTCGTTTTTTGAATCTTGAAAATTCCAAGAAGTGAAGCATCTTTTGTGCAATAAACCAGTTTTTTTTGTTTTTGCTTCAAGTTCCTTATCTATTTCCCTATTATTGTTGTGTTAAGAAGCTCTGACGATCTGTGCTTGTGTGAATTTCGACATCCGATTCTCTGATAAACGATAAACAGCATGTTTAAAAATACCTCAGGACCTCCGTGCGAGTCCTGAGAGCTTCTCCAAATGGCGATTGCATAACGCTTAAAAAGCAAACTGTTATATGCTATGAAAACAAAAAAATGTTGTTGAGCAAATACTCGACAAAAAGAAGACAGATTTAACTAAATAAATTTAATAATACTTAGAATCATTATTTTGTTCAAACATGTAATTTTTATAATGGAGTCATTTTATTAGACAAACAAATATTTCTTTAAGACAATTACTTAAATAAATTTTTTTTTGAAAGACACATAGACTAGTTGGTAGTGGAAAGTGAATGGATCCTTCTCGAATTAGCAATGAAATAAATTATAGTTTAAAAAAACTAAAAAAAAAACACGTTTTGTCAGTATTACATTAAAAAGTATAAAATAATGTACCTAAAAACTTTTTTATTATAAGATTCTTCCAGAACTTAAAGTGAATTTATTTCAAACTTTCAATTTGAAAATAATTTAAAAAAAAACTTTTTTTTATGTCCAATAAAACTAAGTCAAAAAGCGTGCATTAATGACAAAATCGTGTTTTTTTTAGTTTTTTTAAACTATAATTTATTTTTTTACTTTTTAGTCTGAAAATGGGTACAATTCCACGCGTATATCGCTAAACTATAAAAACTAAATTTGACAAAGCTTAGGGCTAAGCCCTCTAGACCCCTCCTCCTTGAACCCCCCCTGCACCCCACTACACCCCTCACCCCGGTCTCCCTGCAGCCCCCACATCCATCTCCACAGTCACCTCCACCCCCGCACCCAGTTTTTGAATTTCTAACCTTCTAGTAGCCCACAGATTATGTGTACAAAATTTGGTTGAGTTTAGTCCAAGAGCAAGAATTTTCATTTTTTGACCCTCCCTCCCCCATTTTGAGTGGTTAGTTTTTGCATTTCTAGCTCTCTAGAGACCCACAGATTATGAAATTTGATTGAGTTTTCTCCAAGGGCAAGTATTTACATTTTTTCACCCTCTCCCCTTTTGGGTGGTTTTGTGGGGGAATTTTTTTAAACAAAAGTTGTCAGAAATCACATCCCTACAATTTTGCTCATAACAAAATTTGCCGTAGAGTTAATAGTTTAGGAGTTATTTGATAATTGTCATTAGTGCGACCCCCCCCCCCCAACCACCTTTTTGGGGTCAAAATATTAAAATGTTATATAGCTATAAACGTAAGTTAGAAAACATCTGATCCAAATATGAAATTTCATAATAATCCCTTCAGCCATTTTTACGTGAATCGTGCGCAACTTTTCGCGGAACCCACCGAAACATACAGACATACATACACACAGACATGAATTTTGTTGAGAGTGTTTTCGTTCATAACTTTACTTGAAATGTGTGCAACCAAAATTTATCCTGATTTGGACCAATGTACAGGCAAACCCTTAATTTTATATATATAGATGTTATTCTTCATGTAATTATAAAGAACCTTATTTCTTTTAATTACTTTAACGCGATTTAAAATATATTTTGAAATACTGGATAAAAAACAATTCGTCATATATGACCGCGACTCGCAAATAAGTCCGTGGAGGGCCACATGCCCCCGCGGGTTGTTGGCCAGGCCTGTTATAAATGATTCTTCCGAGGATCTGAAGTTAAAAGTCACAAACTAAGCTGTTTTTCCTTATGGAAATACAAATACGGTATTTTGAAATGTTATTTCTACGGATTTCTGTCTGAAATTTTGTGAATATCGGAATCCAAACAAATAGAGAAATAAACAAATATTGGTTGATAATTATTTTTCTTCTCGTTTCACACAAGTAAAAAATATGTGTGAGCCTCAGCCATATAAGCTCGGGGTAAGTGAAACTTGTTTATTTGGATACACAATTAGATACCCAACATATGCTCCCTTCCATTATTTCCCCTCTATTGAGTCATTTCCCCTTTATTGTAACAACAAATTTCAAACAGAAATGTCGCTAAATAAGTTTCACTTCAAAAATTGTGTCGTTGCTCTCGCCAAACGTACAGAGTAAAGGGTTTCGCTTGTTTTCATAATTTGTCTCATACACGCTTATTGATATTCTCGAAATGAATTTATTTATTCATTATCATTTGCATGCATTTTATTACTTTATCGCTTTTCGAATTCCATTAATGGTTTCGCTTTTCATGCAGAGCCAATTTAGCAAATGATGCCCATTAACCACCCTGGCTTTAACGGCTTTCTTTGACATTTTATTAAAATTTAAATCCATCCCTGAATTATTATTATTCGGATTGAATTGCATCTGCTCCACACGCTCAATAATCCCATACAACGTTACGCATTCCAGTTTATCATTTACGTTTATTTTTTATGGTTGGAAGCAAAAAAAGTAAATAAACAGGTTAAATGTGAGTCACTCTCTCGTACCGAGGGTTTCGTACTTTGTATCTTCCAAAATACTTGAGATTTCAAATTAGTTCTTATTTGTCGTTGATAGGGAATGCAATTCCGATCTCGCGAGATCTCGAGCTATTTTACGAGATCAATCCCTAAGCATAAATTGGGCGAGATCTCGCTTGGTAGACGAGATTGATGATAGTGAGAACGAATTAATTCGTGGAATTTTTTCAAAATTTTACGAATTGGTATGCTCTTCCCAGCAGCATAACTAGGGTGGCTAGTGATGAGCAAAGCAAGACCAAGATCTTTGCTTTGCTCACCACTAATATTAATACTCAAAAACAAAATAATAATAATATTTTTCTTAAAAGTGATCAGGACTTTCTAAACACCCTATAGAAGACTTTACAAACACACCCTCTGCCTATATTAATTAGTGATGAGCAGAATTGGTCTTGGTCTTTGTCTTGCTTTGCTCATCACTAATATTAATACTCAAAATCAAAATAATAATAATATTTTTCTTAAAAGTGATCAGAACTTTCTAAACACCCTATAGAAGACTTTACGAAACACACCCTATGCCTATATCAATTAGTGATGAGCAGAATTGGTCATGGTCTTGCAGTCTTGGTCTTGGTCTTGCTTTGCTCATCACTAATTTTAATACTCGAAATCAAAATAATAATAATATTTTTTCTTAAAAAGTGATCAGGACTTTCTAAACAGCCTATAGAAGACTTTACAAAAGCACCCTCTGTCTATATTAATTAGTGATGAGCAGAATTGGTCTTGGTCTTTGTCTTGCTTTGCTCATCACTAATATTAATACTCAAAATCAAAATAATAATAATATTTTTCTTAAAAGTGATCAGAACTTTCTAAACACCCTATAGAAGACTTTACAAACACACCCTATGCCTATATCAATTAGTGATGAGCAGAATTGGTCATGGTCTTGCAGTCTTGGTCTTGGTCTTGCTTTGCTCATCACTAATTTTAATACTCGAAATCAAAATAATAATAATATTTTTCTTAAAAGTGATCAGGACTTTCTAAACAGCCTATAGAAGACTTTACAAAAGCACCCTCTGTCTATATTAATTAGTGATGAGCAGAATTGGTCTTGGTCTTTGTCTTGCTTTGCTCATTGCTAATATTAATACTCAAAATCAAAATAATAATAATATTTTTCTTAAAAGTGATCAGGACTTTCTAAACACCCTATAGAAGACTTTACAAACACACCCTATATCAATTAGTGATGAGCAGAATTGGTCATGGTCTTGCAGTCTTGGTCTTGGTCTTGCTTTGCTCATCACTAATATTAATACTCAAAATCAAAATAATAATAATTATTTTTTTTTTTTGTTAAAGGAGAAATAAATTGAATTGCTTCTTTCCAGTAATTTATTTTATTATTCAAATGGTTAATCCAAATTTTTCGAGAGCGCTTGTGACATCTCTTCCTCAGTGGAAACTGTGGGACCATACAAGAGGCAAGCCAGTTAGTTATTATTAATTACAGATGTCAAAGGTACTCACCCACTCCACCACCCAATAATTACCCCCCCCCCCATCATTGATAAGCAGGACGATACACGAGACCTTGAATAAGATAACACGATCAGTACCTGTGGTTAATGAAGCTAAAACTGACAATTCTCAACCAGAGAGGCTACAGGTTATGACTTTCACATCCGCGTATCATAAGCTAAAGTTGTTCTCCAAATATAAAATAAATCTAGTGCCAAAAATAGGCAATAATTTGTCTCTCCTTTTCAATAACAAAGACAAAATAGAAAAAATCCATCAATGTAATGTAGTTTATAAAATATCTTGCAATGATTGTAATAAAATTCTTCGTCTTGCTTTGCTTTGCTCATCACTAATATTAATACTCAAAATCAAAATAATAATAATATTTTCTTAAAAGAGATCAGGACTTTCTAAACCCTATAGAAGACTTTACAAACACAACCTCTCCCTATATTAATTAGTGATGAACAGAATTGGTCTTGGTCTTGCAGTCTTGGTCTTGGTCTTGCTTTGCTCATCACCTTGGGTGGTAAGTCTGGTTGAGATTCTTTATATTTGGTGGGAGAGGGCCCCATCCGATTAATTTGCCACGGGCCTCATACGGTGTAGTTACGCCACTGGCTCTTCCAATCATCTTTCATACAGATATTAACTAATGTTTAAATCCCTTTTTCTTTTGAGACCTGAGATTTGAGGCCCTCTCGGTTTATAGGCCCCAGGAGCGCACCCATCCATCCTACTCCTAGTGTCTATATTTAATTAAAGAATAAAAATTACGTGTTGGGCATAAAATAATCTCTCTGCTCGTGCTTTTTTAAATGATAAAAGGATTTCTGAACACGGTTGAAGATTACCTCTATCCCTCGATTTTATATTTACAATAGATTAGATATATTAAAATATAAATAAATGAACAAACACAAATTTTAAAAATATATAATTCATATATAATAATATGTAACTTACTTTGATAGAATTTAAAAAGAGAGCTGGGAAAATGTCAGTGGATTATATTTTTAATGGATTTATATTATTTATAAATATTAAAAATAATCATTTAATGATACAAGGACAATAAAAAAGCCAGGGCGAGTCAGACTAAAATACCGAGGATTCTGTAACGAATTTTCTATATATATTATTAGTAGTTCTCGTCGTTCTGTGAAATCGTCACTTCGGCTAACCCAAAGCCCGACAGGCAGCAGAAAAATGATCATTAGGGTGGACCTTATTTTTCGAACATGAAATTTTTTTCGGGACAGAAGCTCAAATTATGAGGTATGGTAAAAAAATAATTTGTACAAAATTTGAGATCGATCGGACAAGGCGAAGAGGTGGCGCATCTCATTTAAAAATTTGAAATTTTAAGAATTTTGCGCTATTCGGTTTCCATATTTTGTTAAATTGAAACAAATAATAAAAATATCGATACCATGAAATTAATAAACATTATCTTCTGAAATCCCGCTCCTAACTTCATCACTCAGCCATTATTATACACATAAAGTAAAAGAAAAAAATTTCAAGTGAATTCAATATCTTGCCTACCTCCTAGGCGTACACCGAGAATATTTGATAATGTAGCGATTCTACTTAATAATATATTTATATATATTAATATTATTAATAAATTAATTGATATTACGTCTTATTTCTCTCTCTCTGAACTCTAAACTCTTTCTGATTGGTCAGTGAGGGGTGAAGTTTTTCCCCCTCTACTTAGCTTAAGCTAGTCTGATTAATTGGACTTCTTCGTAAATATATTTTTACGGGCTGTTCAAATCCTTCTATCGTTAATCTATTTTGAGTATTTTGAGAGGTGGTTTAAAATTATAAAACGTAAAAATTATTTCGGATCGATCATGATAAAAGTCAAATCACTGGTGCTAAAATCTGGTGTGGCTTGAGTATACCACATGACTTTCCATAACCATGCTTTAATTACTATACGGCAAATAAATACAAGTATTTAACTATTAAAAGAATAATTCACTAGAAATTATTTTTAAAGGAGATTTTGTTTAAAAATTAGTTATTAAAAAATAAATTAGATGCCCTGGAAATAGGGATGGTAAATTATTTTAATATATCGATATATCGATATAGCTTATAGCACTATATCGATACATAAATATATCCGATATATTTTTTAGATATTAACATATCAACAACTAACCAGTTGGTAATTGTAACTTATTGAGAAATAAAAACATCCTATGATAGTAAAAATAATTTAATATTAAAAATACAATTTTTTTTTTTATATTAAAAGATAGTTATATAACAAAAACAGTAATCAATAGTTATAGTCATGTGGAAGTACATTTTTTTAAAATTTAAAAATTAACTTAAAAAAAAAACACAAAAATCATGAAAAAAACTACTTTTCTCAAAATGATTCCAAAAACAAAAGCTAAAGACAGTCTTTTGACAGTCAGAGGGCTGCGATTTTTTGTCGCTATTTTTCTAGTATTATGGTATTCCCCCCCCTTTCTATTACAATACAAGACATAATTTTTTATTTTTTTTGAGTTTAGAGTACCTAGTCAAAGTATTTTTTAATAGTTGTGATGTTGTGAAATAAAAATTTTGTATAAAATTTTACACTTTAAAAATTGCAGCAGTTTTTTGGTATTTTCAAGTGAAAAAAATATTCCGTTATATTTTTCGATATATCTCGCAAGGCATATATATCGATATAAAAAAATAATGGATATATCGTTGCCATCCCTACCTGGAACCCAAGATCCAGTAGTGTATCTAGAAATTTATTCAATGCCTATTCGAACTTACCTATGTAAAGTTAAAAACAAATATTTTTTTTTCAAATTTAATTTGAAATTATCTCTTTTTATGGTAAGGCCCCAATATGCCTATTTCAAGCTAAAACTGTTTGCTGGCAATCCCCAAAATTTCCAGAGAGATTATCAAAATTAATACTTGTACTTTGAAAATATATATTTATTTTTACTTTACCATACAGGGTATGGTCAAGTATTGTAATCGTGCATGAAAAAAGTGTTTTTTTTTTCTTCTTTTTTTCGAAATATCTCAAAAACGGCTGAAACTATTTTGATTAAAAAAATTGAGCGAAACTATGGCATTTCGGTCTACAAAAAAGCCTTAATAAGTGAACATCGAAAAAATTATATTTTTTGAGATAATAATTGTTTTGTCAAAAAATCTGTTGTCTGTCTGGTTGTTTGGTTGTCTGTTAGTTAGTCTGTGCGTTACCAAATTTTTGTGAACGAGCTAGCTCAAAAACTAATGTGAATATCGAAACCAAATTTCACTCGTAGTTTTGGTCCATTGAGATTAAGAGCTGATTAGATTTTGGTGCATATCGACCCAAAATTAAGGGGGGGGTGGAGGGGGGTTAAAAATTAAAAATCTAGGCCATTTGAGCAAACTCAACCAAATTTTGTATACATAATCAGTGGGACCCCAGAAGTCTAAAAATGCAAAAACTAACCGCCCAAAATGGTGGGGGGGGGGGTTAAAAAATAAAAATCTTGGCCATTTACCAAACTCAACCAAATTTTGTATACATAATCAATGGAACCCCAGAAAAATGCAAAAATTAACCTCCCAAAAGGGGGAGTGTAGGGTCAAAAATGGAAATATAGGCCCTTGTACCAAACTCAACCAAATTTTGCATACATAATCATTCAGCCCACAGTAATATAAAAATGCAAAAACTAACCGCCCAAAATGGGGGGGGGGTGTAGGATCAAAATATGAAAATATAGGCTCTTGTACCAAACTCAACTAAATTTTGTATACATAATCAGTGGGCCTACAGTAATCTAAAAATGCAAAAACTAACCGCCCCAAATGGGGGGGGGGGGGTGTAGGATCAAAAATGAAAATATAGGCTCTTGTACCAAACTCAACCAAATTTTGTATACATAGTCAGTGGGTCTTCAGGAGTCGAAAAATGCCAAAACTAACCGCCCCCCCTACATGAATATATATTAAATAATTTTTTTAAATATTAAATATAAGTGAGGGGCCAGGTTGTATGGTAAAGTCAAGTGGATGGCCACATCAGAACACGTCAGCTTATTTAAATTTC
This sequence comes from Forficula auricularia, assembly GCA_024734495.1. NCBI lineage: Eukaryota > Metazoa > Arthropoda > Insecta > Dermaptera > Forficulidae > Forficula > Forficula auricularia. The sequence goes on along the minus strand of JALMQS010000093.1, from coordinate 93,145 downwards.
ATTTTAATATCGCTTATTTATTAGAATATTCTAGGATGTTAAGTTATAGTGATGAATTGAACACAAATTAGTCCAGATCTAGAGATTTAGGAAAATAAAAAAATTATAAATAATATAAATATAGTCTTTGTTTTAGCGGAACCTATTATATGGCGATTCTCACGAAGGTCTACAATATCACAAATTCTGGATTCCCTACATATTTTATGTAAAACGACAAGTTGTTTCTATTTGGAGGTTCCCTTTGCATGGCCATTTCGGAACAAAAAGAATGCGAGTGGAGTGACCATACAAGGCATTTGTCTTGGAACTCAACATCTCAGTCTCATCCTGAAAAAGAGGCCAAAATATAACTTAAACTAGAATGCATAGAATAATACCGTAGCTCAAATCGTTTAAGGAAATAAAAGCACCGGCCGACCCATAATATAAAATACTTTCAAAGTGAGTTATTTATTAGATGATTTTGGTTTTTAACCGACTTCAAAAAAGGAGGAGGTTCTCAATTCGACTGATTTTTTTTATCTATGTTACCTGAGATCTTTGCTAATTGTGAACCGATTTTGATGATTTTTTTTGTATTGGGTTCAGTCTAGTTTCCGATTGGTAAAAATATAAATTTCATTGGTATTGGACCTTTTTTGTTATGTTTGTTCAGGCATAACTTCTTTGTTTATGAACCGATTTTAATCATGGTTTCTGTTTGTATCAGTTTAGCTCCAAGATAGTCAAGATACCTATTTTAAAGCAATTTGAACCGTGGACCGATTTCGATGATTCTTTTTTTATTGGAAATGGGTACCTTAGAGGTGGTCCCATATTAATTTGGTCAAGTTTTGATAATATGATCAATGACAAAATAACGTAAATCTCCAATTCTTATGAGCAAATAATCGAAATTATAATAATTAAAATCTTTTATAAAACAAATCTTAAAACATACATTTAAAACGCTAACGTGTCGAGATTATTTCTCTATTTATGAATTGAATTTTATTATCATTTTTCTGATTCATTCGCTCGACGCTTTCTCTTACTTATTATATTAAGTCACTATTAATAACATCACTAAAAAGAGAAAAATAAAAATAATTTAAAAAATAAATAAATAAAACCGACTTCAAAAAAATTAAATGCAACAAATAAAATAATAAGAATTCAAAAATCAATTAACATGCACTAAGGGGGGTCAGATAGGCTAGGCGGTAGCGTGACAGCGAGCTAACCAGGAGACCCGGGTTCGAATCCGACTCGAGGCATCCAGCTAAAATCTGACCCCGGGGATAGAGACAAATTAAATAAAAAAAAAAAAAAAAAATATAACTAGTATCGTAATTAGGCTTATGGCTAGAAGGGCCGAAAAGCCAATAAAAAAAAAAAAAAAAAAAACATGCACTAAAAGGTATAAAATAATTATCTAATTTAGTTACAACTAAACAAGGAAATATTTACATGAAATCACTTTTTGAAGTCGGTGCTAAACAAACTATATAAGCGACCGTACCTGCCAAACCTACTAAGTAAGATCCGTCGAGTTCGATTCATAAGATGTATATTTTTGGCACCGACTTCACAAAGTGATTTCATGTAATATTTCATAGTTTAGTTGTAACTAAATTAGATAATTATTTTATACCTTTTAGTGCATTTTATTTGATTTTTCAGTTCTTATTATTTTATTTGTTGCATTTAAGTTTTATTTTTTTTTTTATAAAAATTATTTTTTTATTTAATAATAAGTATAAAATATGTATATGTAAAGTTAGTGAAAAAGTTTGTCAATTTTTTTTTAATATCTAATTTAAAATTTTTCGTTATTTAGATGAAAAAAAAATGATCTCTGAGAACATCAACAGGTGCCAAGTTTCCCACGTGTGGTCGCTGGAAAAGTTTCTTGTTGAAAGATAATTTGTTAAGAAAAATTTAATGGATTGCCGAATGCTCTTTCGAAAATTAGTTAACTATGGCCATTTAAATTTAAATTAAAAAAAAATAATCGCAAAACTTTCACTTAGTATTAAAATGTTCAAGTAAAAGTGTCTCATTCATTCGTAAATGCAAAAGATGGAAATGTATAAGTAGTATTTTTTTTCTATAGCAGTATTGTAATTTATTATCAAAATTTTAATCATTTCTTACACACCGTAATTTTTTTATTATTCGTATAATAATAAAACCGACTTCAAAAAATTAAATGCAACAAATAAAAATAATAATAACTTAAAAATAAAATAAAATAAAATAAAAGGTATAAAATAATTATCTTATTTAGTTACAACTAAACGACGAAATATTAAGATGAAATTGCTTTTTGAAGTCGGTGCCAAAGAAGCTATACTTATAAACCAGCGTACCCGCCAAATGTACTAAGTAAGATCCGTCGAGTGCGATTCATAAATTGTATATGTTTGGCACCGACTTCAAAAAGTAATTTCATGTAAATATTTCGTCGTTTAGTTGTAACTAAATAAGATAATTATTTTATACCTTTTAGTGTATTTTATTTTATTTTTAAGTTATTATTATTTTATTTGTTGCATTTAATTTTTTGAAGTCGGTTTTATTTATTTTTTTATAAAAATTATTTTTATTTTTCTCTTTTTAGTGATGTTATTAATAGTGACTTAATATAATACCTTGCATGCATCTCGTAAGAGAAGGCGTCGGGGGAATGAATCAGAAAATGATAATAAAATTCAATTCATAAATATAGAAATTCTCTCGAAACGTTTGCGGGTTTTAAATGAATGTTTTTAGGAATTTTTTTATAAAAGATTTTATTTATTATCATTTCGATTATTTGGTCATAGGAATTGGAGATTTACGTTATTTGGTCATTGATCATATCTTCAGAATTTGACTAAATTAATATGGTACCACCACTAAGGTACCCTCTTTCGAATAAAAAAAGAATCATTAAAATCGGTTCATAAACAAAGAAGTTATGCCTGAACAAACATAGCAAAAAAGGTCCAATACCAATAAAAAAAAACGGGACCAATCGGAAGCTAGACTGAACCCAATGCACATTTTTTTTTCAAAATCGGTTCACAATTGGCGGAGATATGAGGTAACATAGACTCAAAAATAAAAAAAAATAAAAAATTCAGTCAAATAGAGAACCTCCTCCTTTTTTAAAGTCGGTTAAAAAGTACTTGGAACACCGAGCGATGCTCGGTAATGAATTTGTTTGTTCTTGGTTTAATCAACTATTTGTTTTATTTTGATTTAACCACCTGTTAATAATTAGTTTCATTAAAAAACTTATCAATTTTTTTCCCCCAAAAGTGAGACCTGGTATTAAGTAAATCGATTCTTCCATGTCTTCAGCAAAATTGTTACCTATAATAATCGAAACGTCAAAAATTCAATAACAATTTAATTCAACGTAATCGGAATTAGTAGTTTTCTTTATCTTTGGGCAGCCTTTCCATCAATTCAGCATTAAATTCTACCTCTAATTAATTTTTTTATTTAAATGACAATTTTTTGAACCAGCTATCTAATTAATAAAATTGCCTAATTTTATTATATAATCATATTTGGAATGATTTATTAGTGGGATTTAAAATTTAAAAACCAATTAATTATTAAAAGGAAATTGAATAAAAATGTAATTATACATTTTTATCGAGACAACCACCTGTGAATAATTATTTCAATTAACAAAAAACCCATCAAAAACAACTTAACCGAAGATGAGACCGTGGCAGATCGAATGGTCAACCCAAAAACCCCCTGACCCGTGAATTTCATACAAATCGTTAGAGCCGTTTTCGAGAAACTGATTCTATATATATACGTTTAATAATAAGTACCTGGAGGCACCAAGCGATGCTCGGTAACTTCTTCCTTCAATTAAAATCTTTATTTTAATATTATTTTTAATTTAAAATTCTGATAAAAAGGTCGATTTTTATTTGAGAGCCGTTTTCAAATTAAAAAATACAAATATATCTATATAGTATTCGACCACTGTACCCCCCATCTCCACCCTGCTCGACCCCACCCCCGAAACCTCGCCCTACCCCCGGATCCCCATCCACTGCCCCCCACCTTCTGCACCCCTCACATCCACCATATCCACCCCCGCTCCGCATCAAGATCGCTTTCTCATCCTCAAAACTTGTTAATAGAGTTTGTTTCATAAAAAAAATCAAATATATATATATATATATATATATATATGTATATCTGGAAGACCGAGCTTTGTTCGTGTTTAGTTAATGCTTGACAACAACACACCACAATCACAATACTTCTTCAAGACCTTTGAGAATAAAGGATTAACCCGACCCATTGTCTGTCTGGGTATAAAAGAAAAGATAAACCCTTTTTAAATCCCTAAGATTTGCATTTTTCTACCTGAGAATAATTAATTTGATTACGAAAAAACACCATCAAAAACAATTTTGTCGAAGATGAGACCGTGACAGATCGAATTGTCACCCCAAAAACCCCCTAACCCGTGAATTTCATCAAAATCGGTAGAGTCGTTTTCAAAATAGAACCAAGATACAAATATGTAAATAAATAAATATATATATAAATAAATATATGTATAAATAAATATACAATTTTTGCTCGTTTAATAAGAGTAGATAAGATTTTTTCGAAATAATTATTTAAAACTGTTAAGGGTGGTTCCAGGATCGGAGTTTCAAATTTTTCTTTAGCGAGAGAGTTAAATCTCATTTTAAGTGAAATAAATTATATTTTAAAAATATTAACAAATATTTATTCTTTTAATTTCAGCCCCTCCTTTTCCCTCTCTCTCCTGGAAAACTCCTGGGTAGGTCCCTACCTTCCTTGTCTAGTCATGTCGCTATTATCCTTTATCATAGCTTCAACTTACTAAATACTTATGTGATTTAAGGTAGTTGTTTCACCATATGGGTTTTCTTAGGATTTTTTTAAAATTTAGATAGATTATTATTTAAATACTTCTGCATCGATTGATGGGAAAACGAAATTTATGAACAATATAGTTCCGGAGATATTAAATTCCAAAGATAGAGTTTTTCAGACTCTTATACATTGCACTATACGGGATATCGGAAAGTTTACATACATATTTAATTATAATTAATAAATTCTTCTTACCATTGTTATAAAGAACTAAACCAACATTAAACAATAACTAATAAATTTTTTAAGAAAATTTTAATTCATAGTTACAACACAGTTTCTGAGATAATAATGAATAAATAATGAAAAATGTACAGTAAAAAACAAGCTAGCAACAACGTATATATGTAACCTAAAAATGGATTAACTTTAGTACTTTTTGACGTTTTTTCGCTTCAGCCATTGTCGCAACAGCTTTTAATCGTTTATTAAGAACTTTTTGTTTAATAAATCGACCTTTAAAATGTATTTTATCTGTCATTTCTATGATAAAAATATTCAAGCTCTGACAATGTTGCCAGATTTGTCAAACGAGCACGTGAATGGCTAGTAGTGGTACATAAACAGCAAAAAGTTTTGGGCTTATGAATTATTAATCCTTTTGTCTGTTCTATATACTCTAACATTAACTTTTTGCTAGTATTGTCGCGAAACAACTACCTTAATTGTTTGGGTTTGAAATCATTTAGATTAGAAATTTTTAATTATTAACAGAATACTTACCGTTACGACATCTCCTTTTGGAGTCGTTTTCAGCCATTTCCAAAGTCAGAATAAGATATGGAAATGGCGTTCATTCTGGTGGGGATATCTCTTGCCCAAGTCATTACTTCCAATCTTATGCTATGACATCGTAAGTAACAAAAAATGAATCCAGAATTCAAGAGTTGAAACGTTTATTCTGATGAGGATATTCCATTAAAAATGTCTTAACTTGGTCGTTTCAATTTAATCTTTTCAACAGTTACAGAAAAAAAACAATTTTAACAATATCTATATATATAAAATTAAGGTTTTGTCTGTACATTGCTCCAAATCACGCCAAATTTTGGTTCCACACGTTTCAAGCAAAGTTATGAACGAAAACACCTTCAATAAAATTCCTGAATGTATGTCTGTATGTTTCCGTGGTTTCCGCGAAAAGTTCCTCACGATTCACGTCAAAACGGCTGAAGGGATTGTTATGAAATTTCATATTTGATCAAATGTCTTCTAACTTACGTTTTTAGCTCTATAACGTTAGCTCTTCGGCAAATTTTATTATGAGCAAAGTTGTAGGGGATGTAATTTCTGACAACTTTTGTTTAAAAAAATTCCCCCAAAAAACCACTAAAAAAAAAGGGGGGGGGGGTGAAAAATGTGTAAATTCTTGCCCTTGGAGCAAACTCAACCAAATTTTGTATACATAATCTGTGGGCCTCTAGAGAGCTAGAAATGCAAAAACTAACCACCCAAAATGGGGGGGAGGATCAAAAAATGAAAATTCTTGCTCTTGATCCAAACTCAACCAAATTTTGTATACATAATCTGTGGGTCACTAGAAGGCTAGAAATGAAAAAACTGGTTGCGGGGATGGAGTGATGGTGCAGGGGTGGAGTGTGGGTGGGTTAGGGCATGGGGTGCGCTGGGTGGAATTGGGGTGAAGTGAGGGAGTAAGGCGGAGTAGGGGGTGGAGCAGGAGGTCCAAGGGGCGTAGTTGGGGGGTGGAGTCTAGGGGGCTAGGCGGGGGCGGAGGGCGCGGTGGGGGTGGAAGCCACGGTGGGGGTGCAGGGTTGGTGGAGTGGGGGGGTTAAGGTGAGGGTCCAGTGGCGTAGTGGGGTGTTACGGGGGTGGGGGTCCCAGGTAGGGGGTGCAGGATGGAGTGTTGAGGTGGTGGTGTGGGGGAGGGGGTTGGGCACGGGTGTATGGTGCGGGGGTGCTGGGTTGGTTTCGGAGGGAGTGGGGTGCGGGATGGAGTGTTAGGGTGCTGGGTGGGTTTCGGGGGGTGTGGTGGATGGGAGTGGAGTGTGAGGGTGGGGTTCGTGGGTTGGGGGTCCAGGGGGCGTGCCCCCTGGCTAGCAAGAGGGCCGCCGAAGGCGGGCCTTGCAGCTAGTTAGATATATAATGATCCCCAACCAAATATAAAATATTTTCTTTCCAATAGAACATAAAGAAGTATTGGTTCCATTTTTACGAAGATGTTGTTTCTATAAATATTAAACTGCCATGAGATGACCGTCAGCTTGTTCGGAAATAAAAATACAATTATAGGTGGAACAAATGACAAGAAAGAGGCATTTCTTTTAAGATCTCTGACCCCTTGAATACTTCATCTTACGTAAACGCCAAATGCATTTTATTAGATCATTAATCTCCTTCATCGACGAAACGATAAAAAATTATCATCTATGACTAATGTGACCATAGAGGTTCCGATTTGAAGGGACTTTTCCCGTTTTTTAAGAACCCTATCTCATTGTCTTCAAGTACAGCTTCAAGAGGCCAAGTTTTAGCCGGTCGAAATTTTTATATTCTAGCCAGGCTCGAACCCGGGTCTCCTGCTTGAACATCGACATCAACGATGCTGAAGCGGGGCCAGAGCCTTAGCCAGCTCGGACAACCCGACTCCCATAATAATTAATAAATATATATTAAAAGAATTTAGTTTTTAAGGTCATAAATTTTTTGATATTAGTAGAATATTTTTATATTGCATTATCAGAGGGATCGTCCCTCTAGGAGTTTTGTCCTGAAGGTCGAACTTAGGGTACGTTTTCCTCGAAGCGACATCACGATGACCTTTCAATGATTATTGTTGCACGATCATCGTTGAGCACTATTTCTTTGTATTTCTCAAGGAGCTGTTTTCCGTCTGGTTCACCCCTCGTTTTTCAATAATCGCCGATTGTACCCTAGACGTGGTAAATCATATTGAACAGATTTCTTAACAATGAAAGTGAAGAATTGTTTTTTTTTGTTTTTTTAAGGTAGTTATTCTACCGGAGAGAGGTTGACAAAACTTATTCTGAAATATTTGGAAAAGTTAAGTTTTGAGTTAAAAAGTGTTTTAGAAGACAAGGCTATGATAACGGAGTTAATACAAGGAGTAAGAAAGGGTGTAGAAAATAGAATAGGTACGTGAAAAATATCCAAGAGTGTATATTTATAATTTTCTCATTAATATATTAAATAATAATTAACACCTTAACGAGAATTGTTATGATCACGCTTTCTAAACAAGATATATATCGCGAGATTACTGCTGGTTGAAGCTATTGAAGTCTCTGCTGAATCTTAAGTCTGGACCAAGAGAGAATGAAAAAGATGTGATCCATTTGGCTATAATCCAGCATCATTTTCGCGTTTAGCCCGCATGACACTTATTATATCAAACATTGATATGGACAACCAAATGAATTTGAAATCTGAGATGTTATATATTCAATCTCCCAATCCAGCGCGCTAGATCTGTTAACACGTATGTTAGGTGCTTGCTATTAAATAATCGTATGTTTCCTGTATTTGATTCGATAGAGAATCGAAAGCAGGTGATTTTTGTCAAATATTAAGTGAAAATAATATCCGAATTTATATATTTCTAACTTGAAATAATGAAGTTAAATATATTAATGAGAAAATTATAAAAAAATCACCTGCTTTCGATTCTCTATCGAATCAATACAGGAAACATACGATTTATCCAAGGGTGGTTTATGTGTCCTGCTCATGTCATTCTTTAAACCTAGTTGTGAATGAATGATGCATGCATGCTCTTCTTCTATAGAAACAACTTTTTTCTATTGTAGAAGAAATTTACACTTTTTTCTGGTTCTAGAAATCGTTGGGAAGTGCTTTTACAATTAACTCTAAAAGCATTGAGTGCTACTAGGTGGTAAAGCAAAGGAGATGCGTTAAAACCTATAGCTTTTTTTTATGATAATGATGAGAGAAGGAGTTACACCAAAAAGGTGCAACCCCTAAAGGCCTCGGTTGGCCCCTCCATCGTGAAAAGAAGAAGAAAGAATTTTATGGGTTGGGCGGAGGTCGAAGGTATCTGTGGATACGGGTCTTAAATAGCTGAAGGTTATAAGTCGCGGGAAAGATGGTGGCAGGGAGCGAGTTCCAGTCTCTGGAGGTCATAGGGATAAAAGTAGCTGGCGGAACGCGCTTGTTCGACTTTTATCCAATTTGACAGCGAAGGGGTGCTGAGCGTTAGAAAACCGCGTGTTTCTCGTAAAGAGGGCATTAGGGGGGATAAGTGATTTCAGCTCGACTGAACAGACACCGTGATAGTATCTGTAGTACAGGGAAAGGGCAGAAACGGTTCTTCGGTGAGCCAGGGAGTCGAGTGAGTTGGTTAGAGCCGGGTCTCCTATTAGTTTAATTGCTCGCTTCTGAATTGCATCCAGTGTAGCAAGAGAATGATTGGGTGCACCCCTCCACAGATAGAGAGCCATATTCGAGACAGGGACGAATTTGAGCCTTATACAGTATAAGAAGTTGTCTGGGAGTATAACAGCGTCTAGACCTAAATAGGAGACCAAGCTTGCGCGCTGCAGCTTTAGCAGTGGTTGAGATATGGTCATTCCATGAAAGGTCAGACAGACAGCTTGAATTTTTATTCTCTTTTATGGCGTTGCTTTTATGTATTGGTTCATTTTCACCAGTAAATTTCTGGCTAAAATAGAAAGAAATATAAAAATTATATTTTGATATATTTTTCAAGTAATTCTAATTTAAAATTAATTAAGCCAGTCTTCTGGTTAGAGTTTACTGACTCGTAAAGTCTTTCCTAATCCTAAACTTGCAACTCTTCAAGACCCTTATTAACAGGCTTCTCTTGACTTCCCACGAGGCTAGTGTTTATTTATAAAGACAAATCAAAGAAGTTGTCCTCTGCTATCTGCTTATAACTTATTTATTTATATTATGTTTAGATGGATTTTTTGGAACTGTAGATGGGAAATTAAGTTAGTTAAATGAAAACAGTATCGTGGATAGTATTTTATTGTTGAGTTTTATTATTCATTAACTGGTAGACAGTTTATCCATTACTGTTTCGCTCGCTGCGATTATAAGAATAAAAAATAATTTATGTATCTATCTCTTTGATAAAGATAAATTATTTTCTATGTTATCTTTTGTTCCCACAGGCACTGAAGAAGCTGTCAATAAACTGCAGAGAAACAGCAATGCATAAACTGTCTGCCAGTTAATGAATAATAAAATACTATCCACGATACTATTCTCATTTAACTAACTTAATTTCTGATCTACAGTTCCAAAAATAAAGAAGACAAATGGTCTCCCTTAAGCTAAAACCACGAATGTGTAAATTTTCAGTTATCTCATTTCTCAATGAAATTTTCGGCAAACTTTCTATGCCAGACACACTTCTGATGTGATAGAATGATTAAATGAACCTCTAATTTGACATTCACGAATGTAAGTAAATATTGTTAAGGTAGTTCTTTCGCGACAATCCTCACAAAAAGTTTTAGCCTCGTAACCACTCTATACATATGAACGGTGCTAAAATTTTAGGTCATGTTTTTTTTTTAACGTGACTGTACTTGTCACACTATTATATCCTCTTTATGAATGGATCGTTTCTAAGCCATTGATCTTATATCCCCTCCACTAAAAATAATCGCCCAAATATGTTTTTTTTTTTTTTATCAAAACTACGAGGTAAATAATTTCAATTTTTTTTTAAGTTACTCCGAATATATTATTCTAACAAATATTAGTTTTTCATCAAGATGGTGAAAGTCCTTGAATGAAAAAAAATAAAATAATGATCATTTTCCCACCCTTTCCCAATCTACCATATGTAAAAAATTTCATTTTGAATTGCAATTATTTCATGTTAGGTGTGGTAAATCGTCTTCAAATTTTAACAGTATGGTTATTATGCTTTTAATGACTTATATTCCAAGTTTCGAAGACTTCTTGAATTTTTGCATTTGTAAAAGAACTACCTTAAATAGAATTTTTTAAAATAGCAATAGCTCAAAACAAAGTTTTTGCAGATTCGTGATTTTAGCATTAGCGTGTGGATATGAAATATGATTAAAAATAAAAATTAACATTTGAAAAATATTGATATATATTTAATATTATAATACATTATACACATTTATTAAGGCAGGTACATTTTTTTAATTGGATTTGTTCTTAATTAAGAATTAATTATTATATAAATCCAAAAACTAACAATTTATTATTTGGTATACAATAGGTGAAAATAAGATAAAAAAAAAAAAATTAGGGAAAAAAACATTTTTTAAAAATGTAAAAAGGAAGAAATAATATTCACTTTGTAAAAAAAGAAGAATGAATAAAAAGAAAAAAAATACATTATAAAGAAAGGCTTACTAGCAAAAATCAATTGGTCACTAGAAAGATTAGAAGAATTAATAAATAGTTTTGGTTATCTTGAGAGAATCCAACCACTCTTTTTGAAGTAATTTAACAGGTGCTTTTCATTGTCGTTATATCCATTAATTTCAGTAGATTCTTCTTTTATAACATTAGAATCTTTTAATTTATGGTCCTGTAAAAAAACAAAACAGATATTAATAATGATAGATAAATAAAAAAAAATTAACAATAAATTTAATATTGGATTTTAATTTTGGGGTTTCTTATGTGAGTGGCTTAGTGAGGAGGGGCAAGTGGGGTGTCGACGCCCTGGACCCCAGGCTTGGGGGCATAGCAAAACAAAATTTATTTGCGTTTATTTAAAGTTCAAAATTAAAATGTTATTTTAATTTTAAAATATTTTCTCATTTTTGAATATATCAACAATAAAGTATAATTATTTTAGAATAATTTTTGTGAATTTAAGAATTTTACTTCTTAAGGTAGTTCTTTCGCGAAAATCCACACAAAAAGTTTTACCCTCGTAACCACGTACGTAACTACTATACATATGAATGGTGTTAAAATTTTAGGTTATGTTTTTTCAACGTGACTGTACTTCTCACACTACTATATCCACTTTATGAATGGATCGTTTCCAAGCTATTGATATTATATCCCCTCCACTAAAAACAATCGCCCAAATGTGTTTTTTGTTTTTTTTTTAATTTTTTATCAAAATTACGAGGTAAATTTTTTTAAATTAATCCGAATATATTATTCTAACAAATATTAGTTTTTCATCAAGATAGTGAAAGTCCTTCAATGAAAAAAAATAAAATAATGATCATTTTCCCACCCTTTCCCAATCTACCATATGTAAAAAATTTCATTTTTAATTGGAATTATTTCATGTTTGATGTGGTAAATCGTCTTCAAATTTTAACAGTGTGATTATTATGCTTTTAAAGACATATATTCCAAGTTTCGAAGACTTCTTGAATTTTTGCATTTGTGAAAGAACTACCTTAAAAGTAACGTTTATACAAAATGACAAGTTTTTAGTCAGTAATTCAGGGGAAATCATGATGGAACGTGATTTTTAAATTTTGTTCACCCCGTTAAAATTTGAATTTTTTAAAAACCGTTATTAACAAGTAATCATGTTTTAAAAGTATCCAACATATAAAAATTTCAAGTTATTAGCTCAAGTAGAAGAAATCGTGTTCTATTAAAATGAAACAATGTTCTCTAATTTTTAGCTCTTTTCTATCTTTTCATAATATTCCTAGAAGAATGTATAATGAATGATGCAGTTTTTAAATCTGAAGATCTTTTTTTTTACACTTTTGATCTAAAATAGAGAAAAATCCATCGCTGAAAAAATTTTGACATTGAATTTCTTATTATATTAAAAAAAAGATCGGGTATACCTAAGGTGACCATTTTTTTTGTGTCAGAGCGGGACTTACGGAATTTTGTATATAAATAAAAAAAAATGTATAAAAATAATCTTCGGACAATTCACACATTGAACCCAAACTAAGCATAGCTGGTACTTAAATGCAGAAATATTATTTATTTCTTATCAAAAGTATAGTTATGATGAATTTTTATATCCTTAACTTGAGAAATAATTGGTTCTTCATACAAACTTTCATCCCTGTTTCACCCCCTTCCGTTTTATTTTCGAGACAAAAAGTAGTCTATTTCATCAAAATCGGTTTAGCGGTTTAGGCGTGAAAACGTAAACAGACAGAGAGAGTTACTTTCGCATTTATAATATAGTTAGGATTAGATATTTCTAAATAAATACATACTAAAATAGATAAATTAACTATTAATATTTATTAAATAAAAAGAAGAAACTTATTTTAATACTTATTCAAATACAAGGACAATATTATTATCTTATCTTCTACTTTGAATTAAACTGAGATCTTAAATTGTACTTGCAGACGCATGTTTTGTATTTGTCGGCGGAGCCCATCATTTTCAAAATATCTGGTCTAGTTTTTAAATGGGAATAGACCTCATTACACGATTTGTTAGTTTGTTTTTGTAATTAAAATGGCTTTTAAAACTGCGACACCTAACTGTGTTTTCTCACTGGTCCATATTTTATTCTTTAACGAGAAAACCCTATCCACAGGTGAGTTAATGCCCGGCAGACATCAAACATATTCAATAATTCTTCGAAAATTGATACAGTTGAGATTGTTATCACGGAAATATGAGAACAACTCCACCCAACGGTCTTCAGCAACAATATTCTTAGTGTTCCAGCTTGATATTTTTTCATCTTTTACGTAGTTAGAAATAAGCGAAAGCTCGTGGAACACTGCCATATCTTGACTGCTGTTAACAAATCCTTGTGCAATCAGCAAATCCGTCACATTCTGTACATAAATCTGTAAATAAATTTGCTCCGCCGACAAATACAAAACACATGCGTCTGCAACTATAATTTAAGATCTCAATTTAATTCAAAGTAGAAGATAAGATAATAATATTGTCCTTGTATTTGAATAAGTATTAAAATACGTTTCTTCTTTTTATTTAATAAATATTAATAGTATATAAATCTGGTCTGTTTGCAAAAAGAGGGACATTTTTGGTCTCGATGGGGACAGACAGCCCGAAAGTGGGACATATGGTTACATTAGGTATACCTACACCTGATTTCAACTAAGAAACGTTACAAATAAAATGGGAATAACAAAGATAATAATAAAAAATTATTTTTATGATTACTATGAATTGGCTAAGGGGCCAATGTGATGGATAAATGTAAAATAAAAAAGTTATCTGTGGCTTCCATTATGGTATTGCATATAGTGGTGTATGCGGAGGTGCAATTCAATTGTTTCAATGGAACCGGGAGAAGTACCAAAAACTACTTTATCACTTGGGGGATTGGTTTGGCTTTGGCCATAAAATTGGGGATAGCTCCTTTTTGGTTCCCTAGAATTGCAGAAAATATAGGAACTTAGCAATTTTATTGACCTGACAAAAAATTTCACCTTTAGAGTTTGATAAGAGGGTTGCATAAACCTTTATTTTAGGCAGAAGCAAATCGATATTAAGTTAGTTCTTTCGCGACAATCCTCACAAAAAGTTTTAGCCTCGTAACCACTCTATACATATGAACGGTGCTAAAATTTTAGGTCATGTTTTTTTTAACGTGACTGTACTTGTCACACTACTATATCCTCTTTATGAATGGATCGTTTCTAACCCATTGATCTTATATCCCCTCCACTAAAAATATTCGCTCAAATATGTTTTTTTTATTTTTATTTTTTATCAAAACTAGGAGGTAAATAATTTGAATTTTTTAAGTTGCTCCGAATATATTATTCTAACAAATATTAGTTTTTCATCAAGATGGTGAAAGTCCTTCAATGAAAAAAATAAAATAATGATCATTTTCCCACCCTTTCCCAATCTACCATATGTAAAAAATTTCATTTTTTAATTGCAATTATTTCATGTTTGGTGTGGTAAATCGTCTTCAAATTTTAACAGTGTGTTTATTATGATTTTAATATTCCAAGTTTCGAAGACTTCTTGAATTTTTGCAATTGTGAAAGAACTACCTTAAAGATTAAAAATAAAGGTTTAAATAGGAGATAACTTTTTTATTTTGCCTTTCTCCATCACACTGGCCCTTTAGCCAATTCATTATAATAAAATAGGGCCACCACACACGGTTTTATTTGAATATTTTTTTGATATTTACCGAAATGAATACTGCCTTTGAGGTGAGAAATTGAGTTGGTGACATGTGTAGTGAAGAGCATAACTGAAACAATACATAAATAATGAGTGTTAGTGGATTTCAATACAAATTATTTAGATAAAGCTTCAAATGTTTAATATGTATTTGAAGCATTATTCCTTAATTTAATCAAAAACTATTATTTTAAAGAAAGTTAACCAATTTTCTTGAACATAACACACTGAAATGGATTAATTTTCATTTCTATGATGAAATCAATGAGGATGTCTTCTGCTTGATGCAAATAAACATAGACCCACTATATAGGTATAAATGAATATATATGATAGTACTTCACCTACCAGTTTTTTCAGGAATGGCAAAAATGTGAGTTAAATGTGGGTATAATTTTTTATTACATATTTGAATTCAGAAGCAAATTTTCATTCGGAATAGAACAATAGCGAGAGTAAAAATGGAAGAAATACCGTATTTTTGTCTGCTTAAAAATTGTCAAAATTTAAACCGTTATAAATGAAAACTATGTTTTTTTACTTGTAAATATTCAAAAATTCATAACTGAGTCAATTTTTGGAATTAAAGAGTCTTCGAATAGCGATAAAATAAAATAGAATATTTTGAAAGATTTAGACGTTTGATAGCTCCTACATACCTATATTATATTCAATCTAAATAAAGTTAGGTTATCAGTAGAGATCGAATTCCTATGCAATTGCATATTTTGTTTGCAGCCACATACGACCCAGATCAATTATAATTAATCTAGTTAAAAAGTTACTTTCTGTATTTCCTGAAGATGGGTTGATAGCCCGAAATATATATATTGAAAAAGAAAAAAAAATTTATATCTTTTAATTTTTTAATTTTAATGTGAAACAAGTGACCCAGTATCCTTAACTCATAGTAAATCCATATTAAATAAAATATTTATTTACTCTTATCTTTATTGAACAATACATTTCACTGGGAAATCACAGATAACATATCACAGTTCCAGAAAGAATACATTCGACGAGAGTCCAAGAGTTAAAAAAGTGGTTAAATATTTAAAAATAGTATCTCCATGTCAAATGACATCCCCAAGGGACGATCTACCATGATCAACATGAGCATTTATTAAATTTCATTTATCCATTTCAAAATTTTCTATTATTAATACGAAGGAGCTAAACATAAGATGAATTAGTTCCGAATGCAAAAGAGGACTAAATGAATTTTCTCGGTTTACCCATTGATGACGGTTTCTGGCAATGAATGCATAAAAGAAATTGAGTTAGCATAATTTTTTTTTTTAATTTATTTGAGGGTTAACATGAGTCAAGGGATTTACTGCACATATACAATCGACCCTTAAACAATTCAGTGTCTGAAGCACCAAGCTTAAGTGAGAGATAAATTTAACTTAATTTATCGAACGGAGAATTTACCACTGCTCGAAGCCCTTAAAATTTAGTAAATTGGATATTAGATTGTATCTAACTTTCTGAGATTTGGCTCGTGATCCCGGCTTCTTTCCTTCTACTCTGTTCTACGATGGAGGGGCCAGCCCATCCATACAGGCCTTTAGGGGATTGAACTTCTGGTGTATCTCCTTCTCACATCAATATCATTAAAAAAAAAATCGGTAAATTTTTCCCTCTAAATAGCTTAAGTTTCAAATTCCAAGGCTCTGCGACTTACCGAATACGAGATATGAACGATTAAAATGTTTATTTTACGGCATGACTAATTTACACTCCCTTCCTTTATTTCAATCGGATTAAAATTTATACACGACTAATAACTCATGAGACTTGATAAGTTCACCAATTTTTAGAGAAATTGTTAGAGCCGTTTTTGAGAAACCGATTATATATATAGTGCCTGAAGCACCGAGCAATGCTCAGTAAATTTTTCCCTCTAAATAGCTTAAGTTTCAAATTTCAAGGCTCTGCGACTTACCGAAGACGAGATATGAACAATTAAAATATTTATTTTGCGACATGACTAATTTACAGCCCCTTCCTTTATTTATTGGATTAAAATTTATACACGACTAATAACTCATGAGACTTGATAAGTATACCAATTTTTTTTTTAATTCATTATATAAATAACTTCATTTTTAACGTACCTATCTCTTCAATGCTAGTCTGTCAATAAGAAAAAATGAAAATGAATAAATAAAAAAAAAGAAGAAAAAAAAGAATTTCATAATATAATTGATATACAAGTTTTGAGAAAATTATTTTTGTTTAGGCCAGGGCCGGCACGAGGGTATAGGGGTGGCAACTTTAGTTTAGTTTTCAGAGTTTTTTTTAAACTTTTTTAATCTTTATAAATTTTACAAAAGGAACAGGATAGAAAATATAAATAAAAAAAAAAACTAAACTAAAATTAAATTTTAAAATTTTTGAAATGAATTTAATTTATCTGGTCTTAATTTCTTGGATATTAGTTGAAATATTTTTATATTGCATTATCAGAGGGTTCGTTCAACTAATATCAAAGAAATTAAGACCAGATAAATTAAATTCTTTACATAAATAATTCGGTTGTCACCGCGAGTTGTATTTTTGAAAAATTCCATCTTTTTTTTTCAAAAAGAGATACTCATTCTCTGCTTTATTTAAAATTTTTATTTACAAAAGTATATCCCAAAAATAGTAGTTTTTCTTTTTTTGCACCTTTCACTAGCCAATCCACATCTGTTGAAAACGGTTAATATTTGTGAAAATCAGCCTTTAAGCTTTTTCTCTCTAACCTGGATTCAATTCGTCAACTAGCAGATAAATAGGTAAGGCAACTCTTAGGGCCAGTTGTATGTCGGTTGGTAAACTCTTTTTAAACGTTGACAAAGGGTAAACCTTAAAATTCACCTTGTGCCCGGTGTGATTACCAATCAGATGAATGTGCCTGTCATCTGATTGGCCATCCCTCCGGGCACAAGGTGAATTTAGGACAAGAATTATTTGACGCCGCCACAGATTATAGTGGTGTTTCACAAAGTGGAAATAAAATTAAAAAATCTTTTAAATTATACTTTGGAGATTTTTTTATTTATCTCTATACATATTTCGGGCTATGAACCCTTCATCAGGAGGTTTAACAAAAAAACTGAATATAAATTTTACAATGTAATCCGTCAATTTTACAATGTAAAATTTATATTCAGTTTTTTGTTAAACCTCCTGATGAAGGGTTCATAGCCCGAAATATGTAGAGATAAATATTGTAAAAAATCTCCAAAATATAATTTAAAAGATTTTTTAATTTTTTTAATTTTATTTCCACTTTGTGAAACACCACTATAATCGGTCAAATAATTCCAGTGTTTAATATGTTTCACTATAAACCAACACCGCTTTCCCTAAACGTTATTGAATTTTTAGGTTTTACCCTTTTACCCTTTGTCAACGTTTAAAAAGAGTTTACCAACCGAAATACAACTGGCCCTTAATGACTCTCTAGAATCGACGGTAAACCGTAGAGACGTCTCCGGTCTTTCTCTTAATTCATAGATAGTATCCCAGGATAAGCTTCAGTGATAAAATAAGCAATCCCACCCCAATCTTGCTTTTTGATTACCCCCCTCCCCCTCTTAGCGGTCAAATTGGAGAGGTGCTAAACTACTTCATTCGCCAACATGTTTATCAATGACTTGTGGAACTCTCTCGATACCTCCCTCAAGACCGATTCTATAACTGGGCAAAATGGGCACATGCCCAGGGGCGCAAGGGTTTTGGGGCGTAGAGGATAGAGAAGATTGGTCTAAAATTACCAGATGACAAAAGTGGTTGTAGAATGTGCTATAACCATAACGCCTGTAACTGCAGTAGATTATAACTGCAAGGTCTACAGTTTTTACGGTTGCCAGTCCGGGACATGGCGGGTCCATAGGTGGTGGATAATGGAAAGACTCACCAAATTAAGGTGGAGTTATGGAAGAAATTCTTCACGAACTAAAACTGGCAAAGATTAATGGGGGGAGGGGGGGGGGGGGCGAACATGTTTAATTTGCCCATAGCCCCACGAGGGTTAAAAATGGGCCTGACCTCCCTCCTTCCCATCTCTTACAATTTTTAATCCTTCAAGACTCTGGTACATAGACACCTTCGTCTCCTACCATTCTTTTCTTATGTAATGCAAGTCTATCAAAACATAATAGGAGTTTTATCTTCTCAGTGGGGCCCTTTTTTCATTCGAACCAATTAAAAAAAAGACTCTCCACTTCCGCCTTTTCTAAAACTTGAAATCTTCAAGACCCTCGCATTCATCATCGTCATATGGTGAAACAACTACCTTAATTTAAATTTAAACCACATAGCAGAGATGTATATATTGGGCCTCTTGTTTGGATCTTATAACTATGTATATGTATGTAAATAATTATTATATAATTTTTAATTGTTTTTTTAATTTTTAAATAGAGATAAAGTTTGATCAAATACTTGCAATTTTTTTTTAATATGTTGCCACCCCAAAGCTATTATATCCCTAGACCCCCACACCTGTGCCTAAGACTAAAGCCGGCCCTGGTTTAGACGATTAATTGAAACTTATTTTAATTTTCTATTAAATACAAGACCAATTCGACCAATATTGAAAGAACACTTGTCTCAAGTGTTGATAGATCTAGAGATAGATTTTGCTGTTTGAGTTCAGAAAGACTAGTTATTTGAGGGACTCAGACAATGTATAGGCAATTATTAAAACTGGCATTCAAACAATTTCTAGATTTAGTCAAAGACCCATTATTGAATACAATTTTTAGTTAAATTTCAATACCTCCCTAAAATCTCTATATATATCTCTTATGGATAGATATACTGTACATATTAAGAATATCCCCTTTAGATCTATCAATATTTGAAAACAGTTTAGTAAATATTTTTTCTTTTTTACTGATGCAGAATCAAGGTGCAAGAATATGTTAAGGCTATTTTTTCAACCTCCGATAAGCCGTCATATAAATATCAATAAGTCATGTAAATACCACATGTGCATTAACGAAATCTAGTAGTGTTGAGTGTTTGTTCAATATTTTCAATATTCTAACATAGTGCGTTAGGGTCCGAATGCATTATAGAGAAAGCTAGAGAGGACTGTCGGTTAATCAGAATGAAGTAGGCGTGGAATAAGTGCCGCTTATAAATTGTGGCCCCTAAAATCGTGAGGCCCGGGGCAGCCGTCCTGTGTAATGTATTTGAATAAAACAGTGAACAATCTCGTTGTTTGGCTTACTTGCAAGAGAATTCCAAGGGAAGGTCCTCAAATTAAACTCAAATTATTAGTATTTCACTGATCCGCGGTGGTCCTCACGTTTGCTGTTCGACATAGTTTACACTTTGCAGGTGCTTGACAAATTAAAAGGCTAAATTGAAAGTTTCTTTTTGCCGAGAGTAGAAGAATTTTTATAAATTGAAGGAGACAATAAAAGAGTGTGTCTTTTGCTGGAAAGATAAATTTTTAATTTATTTATAACAAGACTAGTTTCGAGGGTTTTGCCCTCTTCATCAGTCTATTACAATTGATTGACAGGAATTAATGTATGCAACTATAGTCTCGTTATAAATAAATTAAAAATTTATTTTTCCAGCAGAAGACACTCTTTTAGTGTCTCCTTCAATTTATTAAAAGACTTGTAATGCTTGTATCAGTATATTCGCTGGGTTGGCCTTCCCGCATCGCAGGAGCATGATTCAATTAAGGAGCCTCACTCCGGAGATTATATAAAACGCAAAAATAGACAAACGGCACTAAATTTAGTGTCGTAGTCTATTCCTTTCCTCTCAGACTTGGATAGACTTAGACTAGGCACACACGGTCGATTTTCAGTCGTGCTATAGTTTAGTTGATGGACATAAATATATAAAGTTTAATGTAGGTGCATACACAACACAACTGCAGATCAACTCTATTATTTAATCCAAATCCTTCGATGAGCACTTTTGATAAAAAAATCGATCAACTACGATAATATCACAGCTGCATATTGAACCGCACAGGCAATAGTTGGCCACTGAATTTTTGACTTATACCTCTTTCGAGATTTTATTATTTAATCAATGCTCAAATACAAAAGGAATTCAAAAGTTGACTCGATGTCGACACCGTGTGTGCATACAACACGATTCATCAACGATTAAACAGTTGAGTTGGTTATAAATTGATAATGCATCACGATTTCAAACCAACCCAACTAAACTGTTGAGTCGACTGAAAATCGACCGTGTGTGTCTAGCCTTAGACTTAACGAAGTCTGACCAATTAATGGTCAGCCCGACAAGGGACGGGGACTGAAAAGTCCCGGTCTCTTCAAGCATGAATAGAACTAGCACCTAGAATAGAAAACTCAGAGCAGCATCATTGCTCCTCTGAGCAAGTAGAAATTCTAACCAATAGGGTTGGAACACACACAAGTAGATTTGAAAAAAAACCTAACTAATAACACTGTTCGACAAAAAATTTTCCCTTAAACCTAACAATGGATTCCAGTAGAGTTTTATAAACTGATTATCATGCAATTTCCTGATTTTTTATAACACATCAGAGTTTTGAGATATTATCGGTCAAAATGACAAAAAAGCCATTTTGACCTATTTTCGAGTCCCATTAAATATTAAACAGCAATATTTGAAATCAAAATATTTTGTTGACGTAATAGAAAACAGCTTCCTCTTTTATTTTCAATTACCACTTGTTTTTAGCTCAATTGGAACTCGAGTTATAACTAAAAAACTAAAACTACGTGATTATAAAGGATAATAAACATAGATAAAAACATAAGGTCTTAATTTTTGAATTATAGCTCTAGTTCTAATTGAGCTAAAAACAAGTGGTAATTTGAAAATCAAAGAGGAAGCTGTTTTCTATTAGGTCAACAAAACATTCTGATTTCAAATACCGCTGTTTAATATTTAATGGGACTCGAAAATAGGTCATAATGGTCTTTTTCGTCATTTTGACCGATAATATCTCAAAACTCTGACGTGTTGTAAAAAATCGGGAAATTACATGAGAATCAGCGTATAAAACTCTACTTGAATCCATTGTTAGGTTTACGGGGAGAAATTTTTGTTTAATTTTTGTCGAGCAGTGTAATTTGACTACTGTTGACCTAATCAACAGAACCCTAGCATTAAGATACCTCAACACAGGAAGGATAAGAGAGTTCACCTCCTCGCGTTGACACACGGAAACACACCTTTCAGGTGCGGCTAACTAACTCTCAACAACCGATGATGTATACTAAATACATCATCAAATCACTTGGAATCAAGTGAGGTAGAATAACATGGATGGTAATGAGTTCTTTAATTGCATGCAATTTACTCATAGATCACCATTTGCATGAATGTAGAACTCTGTGTGTGTGCGTATCGAGATGACTGAATGAAATAATAAAACTAGCGGTAAAGTGAATCTCAACCAAAACAGGCCAAGTTCGAAAAAGTAGTGAAATCTAGTGTGTAGTCAAGTTAAATTTGCCAAGAATAATTAAGTTGAGAAAATAGTAGATCTCTCAACTTAATTATTCTTAATGATAAGTTTCCTGTATTTGATTCAATCGCGAATCGAATGCAGATGATTTTTGTCAAATATTAAGTGAAAAATTGGTGATCCATCCAATCGTGCGGGCTAAACGAGAAATGAAGGTGGATTATAGCTAAATGGATCATATCTTTTTCATTCTCTCTTGGTCCAGACTTAGACTCAGCAGACTCCAATAGCTTCAACCGCAGTAGTCTCGCGATATATATCTTGTTTAAAAAGCGCGATCAAAACAATTCAATGTGTTAATTATTCTTTGATATATTAATAAGAAAATTAATTATTCTTGGCGAATTCAACTTGGCAACACACTAGATTTCACTAATTTTTCGAACTTGGCCTGTTTTTTCACAGAATGTTTTGGTTGAGATTTCCTTCCCTTCTTTTTGTAAGCTATGAAGAAGCCCGTTGGTCCAAAGGGCTAGAATTTTTATTTTTGACCCCCCCCCTCCCCATTTTGTGTGGCTAGTTTTTGCATTTCTAGCCTTCTGGGGGTCCACAGAATATGTATACAAAATTTGGTTGAGTTTGGTCCAACGGGCTAGAATTTTCATTTTTGGACCCCCCCCCCCCATTTTGAATGGTTAGTTTTTGTATTTATAGCCTTCAGGTGGCGCACAGAATATCTATACAAAATTTGGTTGAGTTTGGTCTAACGGGCTAGAATTTTCATTTTTGACCCTCCTCCCCATTTTGAAGGGGTTGAAAGATAGAAAGTTTTGATTTTTTGAATTTTTCCTTTGTTTGTGTCCCAAACTCTACTAGCAGGCGAAATTTCATGATGCTGGAATGATTGGAAGTACCCTATAGGTTTTGATGACCTGTCAGTGAATGAGTGCCAAAATTAGCTATTTTCTCAGGTCCATATCTCCGAATCTATTTAAGTCGAGGGGTGATCCGCGATTGGAAGTAGGTGTAGACCTCTTTAGAAGTATTTTGGAAGTACTTGGAAATATTTAAAGTACTTGGGAATATTTGGAAGTGTTTGAGGATATTTGGAAGTACTTGAAAATATTTGGAAGTGCTTGAGAATATTTGGAAAGTACTTGGAAATATTTGGAAGTACAAGTGGAAGTAGGTGTACAGCATATTAGGTCGCGGTTCACCCCTCGATTTAAGCTATATTATTGAAATTTGGTACTCTCCTCAAGATGGATTACATAATTACATGTGTATAATTTTAGATCTGTATCTCAAATGGATTCCGAGATGCAGGGGGAACGAAATTGGGTCGAAATGGTTCGTGTAAATAGCCTGGCCTGCACATGTTGTGCGCTTTAATAATCGTTGAACAGCACTGCATTAATTCCAGTTCGGTATCACGTGTGGTATTTTCTTAGCGACTTATTGGAGGTTGAAAA
The DNA here is from genome assembly GCA_024734495.1 of Forficula auricularia. Classification (NCBI taxonomy): domain Eukaryota; kingdom Metazoa; phylum Arthropoda; class Insecta; order Dermaptera; family Forficulidae; genus Forficula; species Forficula auricularia. The sequence goes on along the minus strand of JALMQS010000093.1, from coordinate 69,259 downwards.
TAAAATAGTCCTCATAGAATGATTAGCATTATTGAAAGAAGAAAATGATAGAATATTTGTAGAAATAGAAATAATGCGTTAATATACTTTAATTTCGTGATTTGTGAGAAGATGGTAGGCAGGTTGAGACGCAAGTGATTTTTCTGTGGAGTGATCTTTAGCATCTTGACCTGCACTAGCCATAGGCTCTTGGCTACTGCTGCTGCCGGCGTAAGGGGCTCGACGTGTTGAGCTTCCGTTTCGTGAAGTAGAGCTGCTTTCTTCTCTTTTTCTGGAAAAGTAATTTTGTAAAGTTTAAAGACTTGATTTTTTTGTGTTCATTATTTTATAAAATAAGTAATTTTGTGATTTAATGTTAAATATAAAAAAAATTTAATTACCAATTTAATTTGATTTATTTTCTTAGAAAGAGGGACTGGTAAGCGAAATCAGTAGGTTATAATGAAAGGCAGTCCATAAATTATTTAATTTTATTCAATTTCCGACGTTTCGGAGACTTTTTTTCTCTCCTTTTTCAGGGTATTGAATAGTTATTAATGGGTGAGTATAACTCGGTTCCCATTTGACTCTCTTTTCAGTGATAGCAACAATATTAGTATATTTTCCAACATTATACCATAAGTGAGATAACCAAGTACACTTTTTTTTTTATAATATTGATGTGTGAAGGAGATACACCAGAAGGTGCATCCCCTAAAGGCCTGTATGGGATGGCCCCTCCATCGTGAAAAGAACAGAGTAGAAGGAAAGAAGCCGGGATCACAAGCCAAATCTCAGAAAGATAGATACAATCCAATTTACTAAGATTTTTAAGGGCTTCGAGCAGTGGTAAATTCTCCGTTCGATAAATTAGCTTAAATTAATCTCCCACTTAATTTTTTTTTCCAGACCCTATACTTACAGAAAAAATGTCTGGGTATAGCCGGGAATCGAACCCGAGACCTCCGGGTTGCCAGCCAGACATGCTGACCATTACATCAGGGAGGCGGACTTTTATGGTATAATGGTATAATGTTGGAAAATATTGTAATATTGTTGCTATCACTGAAAGGGGAGACAAATGGGAACCGAGTTATACTCACCCATCAATAACTATTCAATACCCTGAAAGAGAGAAAAAAGTCTCCGAAAAGTCGGAAATTGAATAAAATTAAATAATGTATGGACTGCCTTTCATTATAACCTACTTATTAATTACCAATTAATATAAAAATTCAAATGACGAGAGAAGTAGATTTGACTTTATCGAAAAAATCATGAGATTGTTTTCTATTGATATCTAGAGTTGCCATAATTGACAAGCATTGACATGGGATGTTTAAGTGCTAAATAAATAAAACATGAAAAAGGGGGTAGGTAACGGTTTATTTTACTCCGATAAAAAATCAACAAAGAATAAGCTATCTAATAAAATGAACAAGTAGAACAAAAAAGACTTGATTCACACTATGCTGATGCGACGACACGACGCGTCATTCATCAGCCAATGGCATCGGGAATTTTCTGCAGGGGGGGGGGAGAATGTGTATAAGGTGGTCGATGTATATAAGATCTACTTTTTATCTCGTAGTTGACGCGGTCGAATTGTCAAGGGGGGGCAGAATACACATAGAACGTTATTTTCAATTTTAAAATTTTTTTAAAAAATAAATGTTTTTTTTTTATAAATTTCATATCTCATATTTTAAGTTAATTAAAATAAAAAAAAATTGTTATAAATTCCCTGTCCATTTGGCCGCCGTTTTTTGGCCTCTGCGTGCTCCCGCCAGGCACGGACCTGTATGGGGGGGGGGGCCGAGGGGAGGGGCCGCCCCCCCTGGATCCGCCCTTGTCATCAGCCAACTTTTCGTCGACTTTGCCGACTTCTTCAGGGCTTTAAATAGTCATTAGGGTGGAGTGAAAAACAAAAAATTTTGAATTTTGATATGCCTGACCTCTTAATAGTTGCCTATGGGGCTCAAAACTATTCTTCAGAGAAATGCCTACTTTGTGCACTCGGAAAACTTAATACTAGCCATGTTAAAAGGATAAAAGGAAACATATTCGTGAACTCGGACTGCGACGGATAAATAATTAAGGCTAAAAGATTAATTTGGAGCAGTGATTTTCGCCCGTTTCGCATTCCAAAATTAAATTTTTCTTCACAGTAATACTACAGCATGATTAATTGGTAATACGCTATCATTCATGAGCCAGCAGCTACTCTACTGCTGTCCGAATCAAACTTGCATGAAATCATCAAAACTGGCTTCAAAATGAATATCGCCAAGTTTCCTTGTCATTCACAGTCGGTTGAAAGACATATTAAACTAGTTATTGAAGCTTCAGCAACTGTTTGTGGCCAGGAAACCAGAGATGATTTTACTAGAATCCAGATTCAGTCCGGAGAGGAAATTCTGAAATTCGAATCTAAACAACTGTTTTTCAAGTGAATTGTGCAACCCCAAGACGACTTCTGAAAATCCAAGATTTTGTTATATTGTTTGTTATGTTCATTTACAACTATTGTAATATAAGGAGAAATAAAATTTGAAAAAAAAATTAAAATCTTCCTTTTTCTCTCCACCCTACTAAACACAATATGGTTGAAACTTTAAATAAAATGTGCAAACTCAAGACATTTGAATTTTGGCTCAAAACTTTTAGAGAATAGTTTTTTATCTTCGTTACGATTGAAGAACATCAGAAACACAAATTTCAAAAAAATATTTGGCACATTCACATAAACAAATTTGGCGTGATTTGGAGCAATGTACAGACAAAACCTTAATTTATATATATATACTAGCTGCAAGGCACGCCCCCTGGACCCCAGCCCACGACCCCCCCCCCCTTTCGGCGGCCCTCTTTCTAGCCAGGGGACACGCCCCCCGGAGCCCCAGCTGACGACCCCCCCTAAACCCACCGAGAACCATCCCCCGCCCCCACACCCCATCTGTAACCCACGAACCCCCCAACCCCCGAACCATGCACCCGTGCCCATACCCCGCCCCCACACCACTACCCGCCCCCCATCCAACCCGGACTCCACCCCTGTACCCTCCAACCCTGCGGACCACACCCCGGCCTAGCCCCCTGGACCACATTCCCGCTACACCCCCTGGACTCCCCCCACTCCCTCACCCCACCCCCGAAATTCACATTCCGCACACAGTTTTTGCATTTCTACCATTCTAGTGACCCACAGATTATGTATACAAAATTTGGTTGAGTTTGGTCCAAGAGAAAGAATTTTCATTTTTTGACCCCCCCCCCATTTAGATGGTTAGTTTTTGCACTTCTAGCTCTCTAGAGGCCCAGAGATTATGTATACAAAATTTGGTTGAGTTTGCTCCAAGGGCAAGAATTTACTTTTTTTCACCCTCCTCCCCTTTTTGGGTGGTTTTTGGGAAATTTTTTTAAACAAAAGTTGTCAGAAATCACATCCCTACAACTTTGTTTTTCATAAAATTTGCCGTAGGGTTAATAGTTTAGGAGTTATTTGATAATTTTCATTTGTGCGCCCCCCCCCCCCCAAACCCCTTCTGGGGTCAAAATATCAAAACGTTATATGGCTAAAACGTAAGTTAGAAGACATCTGATGTAAATATGAAATTCCATAATAATCCCTTCAGCCGTTTTTACGTGAATCGTGAGCAACTTTTCGGAAACCACTGAAACAGACAGACAGACAGACAGAAATTTTGTTGAGGGTGTTTTTGTTCATAACTTTGCTTGAAACGTGTGCAACCAAAATTTGGCGTGATTTGGAGCAATGTACAGACAAAACCTTAATTATATATATATATATATATATATATATATGTATATGTATATATATATATATATAGATATCCGGATTTTCGATTATCCGGTTTGCCTTTGGTCCCAGTTAGTCCGGATAAGACGAGGTTCTACTGTATATATCTTAGATTGGTTTCTCCTCTAGAGAATTAGAGAAATCATATTTAACCACTCGGATACAGTTGAAAATAATCTCCTGATTTTTCTTAGTTTCTAATTTGAAATTAATCTTCAATTTTGTAATTTATTAAAATGTAAATTTTGTTAAAGAAATAATTGTACTATTTGAAATTTAATATCCTTTATATTGTAAAACTATATTTTAAAATTATAATTAAAACAATTTACTTGTTTTCATATCTAATTGATGATTAGAAAGTTCTTTTGTTAGACAATACATAGAATAATTAAAAATATAAAAAATCTTGATAGATATGTTTCTATCATAGTATTTATGTATTAAAATTTAGTCAAACATGAAAAAACGTTCCAAATCAATAATGGCTGGGTTTATATGTGCATATGTATTAATTTATAATATTTATTTTATTTATATCTAGAGTGATAGACACGTAAATTCGGCCAACTTAAAAAACTATTTAATATTTGTTTAATTAAAATATATATTGATCAATGATTGGTCTCAATAAAAAAGGTAAATTTGGAAATATTTTAGGAGTTAAAGTAAATAATAAATTAATGATTAGAACTATTACTATATTCCAATAATCCATATAATTAAATTATTATTATTGATAATCCCAACTCTTCAGGTGAGTATATTTTCTCTTAATATTGTGGGGCAAAAGTAAGATTGAAGGTTTTATCCCAAAGTATATGGAAGTTTTAAAAGATGGCTGAATTTATGTGTTATAAAATATATAATAAATGATAATATAAAAGAAATAATACTTATAATGCATTATATTAATATGTGAAGATGATTGCGTTGTTAGTAAGAGAAATATAATGTTTAAAAACAATCTATTAACTTTGTTGAGTTTAAAATTTAAAAAAAAAAAGCACCAAGTGAGATTGGGACTCGTATACCGTGGGTTCCGTACGTAATAATAAATAAATAAATTAGAAGAATTCTTATTTAAACCTAATTTAAGAATCTTTAACTAAGTGATCATGACTTATTCTGTAGTGCAATTCGATAACTGGTATTATATCGGTGAAAACTTGGTAGGTATTTTAAATACTCAATTTATTATATTAAAAGTTAAATTCATTTATTATTATTATTATATTATATTCTGAATATAAAATTGTTCTCCAATAGATTCGAACCATGGACTTTTAGAACACTATCTCTTCTTGAAAAACTAAGAAAAACGAGTATAAACCTCAAAATACTTGAGATATGTTCTTAGTTCGTCCAGAAACACTGGATCGGCGTCTTTGTATAATTTTTTCAAATTTTAAACCGTTTTTATTGATTATAAAAAAAATCAAAGCTATAAAAATTGCTGAAATAATTCAAATTTTAAGTTCAATAATTTAGAAAGTGCGTTAAGTACAAAAATAAAATAATAAATGGGGATAATGACGCCCTCATAAGCTGTCACTTCAAAGTGAATTAAATTTAAAAAGATTTAGTCTAATCCAATTTAAGGTAGTTCTTTGGCGACAATCTACACAAAAAGTTTTAGCCTCGTAACCACTCTATACATATGAACGGTGCTAAAATTTTAGGTTATGTTTTTAACGTGACTGTACTTCTCACACTACTATATTATCTTTATGAATGGATCGTTTCCAAGCCATTGACTTATATCCCCTCCACTAAAAATAATCGCCCAAATATGTTTTTTTTTTATTTTTTATCAAAACTACGAGGTAAATAATTTCAATTTTTTTTTTTAAGTTACTCCCAATATATTATTCTAACTAAGGGCCACCCTAATGGACATATACAAACACAAAGATATTATATAAATACTAGGGTTACGATTTTCCTTAGTACTGAACCTTAGAATTCAATTTCAATTATTTATATAGAGTAGAAAAATCAGAATGGCTTTTAATTTTCTATTTAAAAAAGTTGTAAATGTTTTCTATTATTTTTAAAGTTAGTTTATAATAGTTGCAATATAATATGAGTTTTTGTGTTTTATTAATAGATTGATTTTAATGAAACTTAAAGGTGTAGAAGAATGAGTAGAGATAAATCCTCTTCTCCAACAAAAATGAAGATGAATCAAAACAATAATTACATACCTTTTTTTAAGGCCAGAGCTTGTAATAAATGGACGTATCCACTGCTGTCCTAGGTGAAATGAAAACTTATAGAGTCTAAATTAATATATTCACTTAAAAATAATGAAAAAATTAAATGAAAATAAAAATCTAAAAATGAAATTGTGTAAAAAAATGTATGATATGATGAAATATATTAAAAATATAATATAAATTAGAAATAAAATTAAAAATAGTTTTAGAAATGGAATTACATGGATATTTGAGGATGTTTGGGAAATTGATGGGTTAAATAGAGAACTTACAGATCGTTTCTCTTTCCATTCTTCGTGCTGCTGACGAAGCTGTTCAAAATGAAAACATTCTTCATGTTTGGTAATTCCATTTTGACGATAACGTGTAAGTTCTGCGCAGCGTATCCGCAATTCTTGTTCTTTAGTCAAATTCTGCAGAAATTGTTCATGTTCATGGGCGGTATGGAATTGGGTAAATACTCGCATTCGATCAAAGAACTCCCTGAAATAAATAAAAACCAAATTTATATGATTTTTTGAGGCGAAACTTCTTATGGCGTGGTAGTAGTTCAAGTCGAAATGAAATAGAAATTCCAAAAAAACATAGAAAGCATGGAAGAGTAAGGGCCAGTTGTAAGTCGGTTGGTAAACTCTTTTTAAACGTTGACAAAGGGCAAAACCTTGAATTCACCTTGTGCCCGGTGGGATGGCCAATCAGATGAAAGTGCCAGTCATCTGATTGGCCATCCCACCCGGCACAAGGTGAATTCTAAGGTTTTGCCCTTTGTCAACGTTTAAAAAGAGTTTACCAACCGATATACGCTGGCCCTAAGAGAGAATGGAGCGCACCCGCCATGCAGGCATACGCATACGTAGTATATTCTCTCTCCAGACGCCGAGGGACAAGTTTCATTCTCTTTTCTTTGACTGTGATTCATCTTAATTATAACTAGACTGAAACAGACAGACAGACAGGAATTTTGTTGAGGGTGTTTTCGTTCATAACTTTGCTTGAAACGTGTGCAACCAAAATTTGGCGTGATTTGGAGCAATGTACAGACAAAACCTTAATTTTATATATAGAGATTATACGTCAATAGGAAGTATTTTGGTTAATATAAAAAAATAAAAGCAATACAATCGCTTTCTGTTAAATAAAACTAACCCCTCCCGTCGTATTTTTTTCGTTCACATTTTTAAAACATTATTAAATTTGTTAATGTTGATTTTATTCAAGTGCACCTATTATTTCTTTGAGTTTAAAGATCTTTTAATATAGTAAATGTAATGAGAATTTTGTACAATTTTTTACGCAATAAATGTACATATTTGACACTTGGTGACTATAGCTTACTTTATCATTTTATTCCTTTCATAGCACTCCTTCAAATATATAGTCTTTTTGTCTTCAATTTGAATTTTTTAGTGCATAAAAGAATTTATTTGGATATCTTTTACTGTATATTTTTGCATATTTCAACGTATACTGCATATTACAGCATTATCTGCATATTTTGGCAGTTTTTACTGCATAAAAATCCGGTCTCTAATTATAACTATTATTTGAAGATGCAGAAAACAAAACAAAAAATAGGAATATTCCAATAATAGGAGTGAAACTTCTAATGTTTATTTAGTTTAATTAATATTATTAAAATAATATTATTGATAAATTAAAAAAGAGGATTCAGCCAGTAAAGGAAGCCTCTGTCGAAATTTTTCTTATTTTAAAGAATAAATATGAAATAAATGATCATTAAAGAAGTTTTGAAATTAAGATGAAACCTAAAATAATTTACCTTTCTTCTTTTGATTTGTTTTTGTTTGATTTAATCTTTCTAGTTGGGGCAAAAAAGTTTGTAATTAAACCGAAATCATTTGCTACTCTTTTTCTTCTAGTTCGTTCCCGAAGTCGACGAATAAACATATCAACTTGAGCGAGTTTAAGAGCTAAAACATTATCAAGTGTTAAACATATTTAAAAGTTAAATAAAATAAATCAAAATTAATTAAAAAAAAAAAAAAATGAACTTACCAACATTTAATTCATTGTCTGGATGGGTAACATGAAGACATGAAACTTGAGATTCAGCAGAATTATCATATTCCTAAAATAAAAAAATCCAGAAAATTAAATTAAATCCATTTAAGGTAGTTTTTTCACAAATGCAAAAATTCAAGATGTCTTTGAAACTTGGAATAGAAGCCATTAAAAGCATAATACACATACTGTTAAAATTTGAAGACGATTTACCAAAGCTAAAACTTTTTGTGTGGATTGTCGCGAAAGAACCTCCTTAAATCCATGTGAGAATGTGAAACCTACACGATTGGAGAGGTAGAGAGAATGAAGTGACTTGAGGCTTTCGAAATGTGGTGTTTACAGGAGAATATAAAAGATTAAATGGATTGATGAAATTATAAACTTGAAAGTTTTTAGAAAAATTATAGAAAAAAGAACACTAGAGAAGAAGAGAAAGAAGATAAGAAGAGAAGATCTCAAATCATAAGACTTAAGGTAGTTGTTCCGCCAAATGCGTTTTCTTAGGATTTTTTTGAAATTTAGATAGATTTACTTCTGCATCGATTGGTGGCAAGACGAAATTTATGAACAATACAGTTCCAGAGATATTAAATTTCAGGCTCTTATACATTGCACTATAGGTGATATCGGAAAATTTACATACATATTTAATTATAATTAAGAAACCCTTCTTACCATTTTTATAAAAAATTAAACGAACATTAAACAATAACCAATACATATTTTAAGACAATTTTGATTCATAGTTACAACACAGTTTATGAGATAATAATGAATAAATAATGAAAAATGTATAAAAAAAATTTACACTAAAAACAATTTGGCAACAGAGCATTTATTTAACCAGCGAAAGATGTATAAAGTGCGCATGCGCTAGATTTTTTCAAAATTATAATTTTCATAAGGTGTAACGTAGGCGTTGATTACATTTGTTAAAAAAAAAAAAAAAAAACGATTTTTATAGAAATTTTTTAACTTTTAAAATGTATTTTATCTGTTATTTTAATATAAAAATATTCAATCTCTTACAATGTTGTCAGATTTGTTAAACGACCACTGGATTGGCTAGAATCGGTATATAAACAGAAAAAAGTTTTATGAATTATGAATCCTTATTGTCTGTTCTATATACTCTAGCATTAACTTTTTGCTAGTATTGTCGCGAAACAACTACCTTAAGCTAAGGGATAATTTAAATTTAAAAAAATACTTGGTAGGTTTCACATTAAGATATAAAAATAAAACGAATTTATTTTTGGAGAGTCTTTAATCTCGATAATTTAAAAGGCGAAGTGGTAAAGAAAAAGGGAGAAGACCTAGATTGGAGTATTTCGTCAGATAATAAAAGATACTTTCAGAAGGATATTTCTGTAGAATCGGTTTCTCAAAACGGGCTCTAACGATTTCGATGAAAATCACGGATTAGTGGATTTTTGAGTCGACAAATCGATAAGTCTTATCTTGGGATAACTTAAATTTGATTGTTTTTTCTTAATTAAAGTAATTTAAAAGGTGGGCGTGTCAATAAAAATCAATAAGGTGAAGTGGGATAAGAGCGTAAATGGGGCAAGTGCGTACACAGCCCCTCTTTATTCAAATATAAACCAAAATATAATGGCCAATTGCTAGAAATCTATTTTTTTGTGATATGCAATGATAGTCATAGATGTCGCACCATTCTGGAAGGACTTCCCCTATTTATTTCAATCAGAAAGTGTGCACCTCATGTGAAAGCATAACCCAAGTTCAGTATCACCATCAAAGCGTCATAGTTTTTATTGATATTTACTGATCGCTATATTAAGATTTGCCGATTACACTGCCCTTCTAGGAAGCAACAAAAAAGAATTAGAGGACGCTCTGAATGGAATTAACCAAATCCTAATAGAAAAAATCAAAATGAAAATAAACAAGAATAAAACCAAGGTCCTAGTAAGATACAAAAAAAGAACAAACAAGAGACAGGTATGCATCAAAATTAACCAAGAAAACCTAGAAGGAGTTAAGGAATTCCGCTACCTAGGAAGTAAAATAACATGGGATGGGAGCAGAGCAAAAGCGAAATTAAATCAAGAATTGCCCAAGCAAAAATGGGGTTTAATTCAAAACAAAAACTACTATGCTCCTCCTCAATCAGCTTAGAAAACAGGAAGATGCTATTGAAGACATATGTATGGAGCATAGCCATGTACGGGTGTGAAACCTGGACAATTAGAAAAGCGGAGAGAAAGAGATTAGAGGCTTTCGAAATGTGGTGCTACAGAAGAATGATGAATATCAAATGGATGGATAAAATTACAAATGAAGAAGTTCTCGGAAGAATCGGAGAAAGAAGAACCTTGTGGAAGGGCCTGAAGAAGAGAAGAGGTCAGATGATGGGGCAGACACTGAGACATGGGGGACTGCTTAGGGATATCTTGGAGGGGGGGGGGGGGGAAGGCCCAGATCAGAATATTTCAACCAAATAATTGAGGATATCGGATGCAAGACATTTAGAGGGGTCAAACAGCTGGTGGGGGGCAGAGCCGAGTGGAGACGGGTGGTTGCGTCAAACCAGTCTTAGGAGTGTATACTCAATGATGACTGTTCTTTGCAATTATTTTTGGTAAGTGTGAAAAACACACATTAAACAATCATGTTAAATAGATAATGTTATTATTTCTTTAAAATTTATTGAGAAAAACGCTACTCTGCTCTAGACCATTAAATGTGGGTGCCTGGAGCAAATGCAGACTATCCACTGGGGAAACGCACAAGTGCGACTTTCAATACTAAATTAATGGTGTATAAGTTGTAATAAAATTACTTTAGGTAGGTTTCACATTAAGATATAAAAAATAAAACGAATTTATTTTTGGAGAGACTTTTAATCTCGATATATATATTTCGGGTGGCTAACGGCCACTCTTCAGGAGCACCAGAAGAGTAACCATTAGCCACCCGAAATATATATATCGAGATTAAAGTCTCTCCAAAAATAAATTCGTTTTATTTTTTATATCTTAATGTGAAACCTACCAAGTAATTTTTATCCAATAATTTTAAAAAATGTTTCACCAAGTACCAACATCAAATTCCTTAAAAAAAAATTATTTTTAATTGCTTATAAGTCCAAAACTTTGTGCACAGCGATGCCTTGATGATAACCGGGAGAGGGTCAAAATGTTGGCAAAAAAAAAATTTATTGAATTCTGACTGCAAATGAAAATGAACCTTTTTACCTGAATTTAAAATTAAAAATAATATTAATATATCGCTTTTAACTAAAGCAGAAAATTACCGAGCAACGCTCGGTCCTCCAGGTACTTAGTATATAAAGAGGAATATGATTACCCATTCGAATTCATTTCTTTGTGGAGTAAATCCTAGTAAGGAAGCTTCATCTTTTGTTATATCCATTATAGGAGTTTTAGCCGTTTCTAATGTTGTATCTGAATGGTCATTTGTACACATTATATCACGTCTAGATGAAGCTGGAGGCCAAGTCTTTTTTGCTATATTTCCTTCTAAGAATTTTGTTATATACTCGTTTTTTGCTTCTGTTTAAAAAAGAAAAAAAAAGAAATATAGATTAATATTATAAAATATACATAATATACTTTTTGTTAGTAATTATAAGAAAAGCTTATGTATTAAATCGGTGAATAGAAATACACTCATGGACAAAATTAGCGCAACGTCGAAAAAAAGCCTGATAAATAGGCTTATTTTATATAAATACTAGCTGCAAGGCCCGCCTTCGGCGGCCCTCTTGCTAGCCAGGAGCACGCCCCCTGGTCCCCAGCCCCCGTACCCCACCCTCACCCTTCACTCCTACCCACCACACCCCCCGAAACCCACCCAGCACCCCCCACCCCCGCACCATGCCCAACCCCCCGCCCCCACACCATTCCTTACCCCAACCCACTAACCATTCCGCCAACCCTGCCCCCAAAACCCACTCAGCAACCCCACCCCCTCCATGCAACCCCAACCCCCATTCCCACACCTCACCCACCTCGGACCCCATCCTCCGGACCGCACCTGCGCCCTCCAACCCTGCGCACCACACCCCCGCCTTGGTCCCTGGACCTCACCCCCGCTATGCCCCCTGACTCCACCCCGCACCCCCACCCCACCCCCGCACCCACCCTCCGCACCCAGTTTTTGCATTTCTAGCCTTCTAGTGACCCACAGATTATGTATACAAAATTTGGTTGAGTTTGGCCCAAGAGAAATAATTTTCATTTTTTGACCCCCCCCCCATTTTGGGTGGTTAGTTTTTGCATTTGTAGCCTTCTAGTGACCCACAGATTATGTATGCAAAATTTGGTTGAGTTTGGCCCAAGAGAAAGAATTAACATTTTTTCACCCACCCCCGGAGGTTTTTTGGGGATATTTTTTAAACAAAAGTTGTCAGAAATCACATCCCCTACAACTTTGTTTATCATAAAATTTGCTGTAGGGTTAATAGTTTAGGAGTTATTTGATAATTTTCATTCGTGCGCCCCCCCCAAACCCCCTTCTGGGGTCAAAATATCAAAACGTTAATGTATAGCTAAAAAGTAAGTTAGAAGATATCTGATGTAAATTATGAAATTTCATAATAATCACTTCAGCCGTTTTTACGTGAATCGTGAGCAACTTTTCGGAAACCACTGAAACAGACAGACAGACATACAGAAATTTTGTTGAGGGTGTTTTCGTTCATAGCTTTGCTTGAAACGTGTGCAACCAAAATTTCGCGTGATTTGGAGCAATGTACAGACAAAACCTTAATTTTATATATATAGATATATATATATATTTTTGTTATTTATTTTTTAAGTGATTTTGAACTAATTTTGACATTAATTAACAGATTGCAGAATTTCAAAATAATCTAAAATTAAAAAATAATGTCTTATCTGAAATTAAGTGATTTAATGTTTGACTGTATTTTTTTCTTTATAAAAAATTTAAATTGTTTTAATAATTTGTATTCTCTCCCCTGGCTCTGATACCCATTTAACTCTCCTAGGCATGCTCTAAATTTTGTTATCAATGAATTTTTGAGATATTCGATACGCTTCCTCAAGAAGTTTTCAGTTCCTCATGGTCTAGATAAAAGGAGCTAGAGATCTCTTCTTCAATGGTCTTCCCAACATGTCCCAGACATGCTCAATAGGATTTAAATCTGGAGAGCACGCAGGCCAATTCATTGTCGATAAATAGCGACAATCTTTCTGGGCTAAGTGAGGGCGAATGTTATCATGCATTAGAATAAACTGGTCGCCAATGTATGGTGCGAAAGGCATTCCATAATCTTCCAGAATGTCTGAAATATACCTTTCAGCATTCATTGGCCCATTTTCCCCCATGTGTAATTCCGTACGTGCCCCCAAAGAAATGCCAGCCCAAACCATAACAGAATAATAATAACAATAACATAATAATAACATAACCGCCACTGAAAGCCGTGGAAGAATGTTCCATTGATGGTACCTCTGATTGCGACTTCTCCACACTCTCACACTTCCATCGCCTAGCTTCAGACAAAATCATGATTCTTCTATGAACAAAACATGGCTCCAATCCATCTCAGATCAATTATCATGGTTTTTTGCAAATTGTAGACTCACTATTCGATGACAAGTCTCTAAAAGGGGGCCCTTGGCCGGTCTTCGCGATAATAATCCAGTTTCGTTCAGTCTTCTTTTAACTGTCTTAACAGACACAGTCACCAGTCTTCTTTCAGTTGATTTCAAATATACCTCTTCCAAAAACTTCTAGTATGGGTACGATTTCTCAGAGCAGAGCTAACAATAAATCTCTAGTGGAGGTTGTTTTGTTTGTTAAAATCATCATTATTAGTCAAAATTGAATTTATTTGGAAGAGGTATATTTGGTGACGGCCTTGGTGCCTTCAGAGACGGCGTGCTTGGCCAATTCACCAGGTAACAGAAGCCTCACAGCTGTCTGGATTTCCCGACTGGTGATCGTAGAACGTTTGTTGTAATGAGCCAAACGAGATGCCTCAGCAGCAATACGTTCAAAGATATCGTTGACAAAGCTGTTCATGATGCTCATGGCTTTGGACGAGATACCTGTGTAGGGATGGACTTGCTTTTCTAACTTGGCCTTCACGTCTCTTGAATTCCCCAATGTTGCGATGTCTTTGTATAGTAGTTTTCGATACACCTAACATTTCAGCCACTTCTTGATATGTCCTTTTGCTGTTTTCAATTAACCTAACAGCTATGACGACCTCAACTTCGCTCAGGTCCGTCATTTTGCATTTAATGTCGAGTTTAATGTCTGACGAGCCAATTTTAATAATAAATCAAATTTGTTCAATCAATGTTTAAAATGTAATTCTAAGCGAATAAGCAACTTGATACAATGTACCTAATAAAGAAAAATTTAATTGAAAATATATATATATCTAAATTTTTTGAGGATACAAATTCTCTTTTAAATAGGTGTTGGTTTTATTCTTTTTTGACAAAAAACACATTTTTATCTTTTATTTTTCTTTATTTTATTGTCACCCAGGAACGTTTCGACATTTACAAATATGTTATCATCAGCCTAAAACATTTCAATCATTACAAAATATACAATGACAACTTCTCATCACAAAACAACACACTCTCAAAATTTATATATATATATATATATATATATATATATATATAAATAAAAAATTCTCAGAATTAATCAAGAAATTGAAAAGTTTTTGAAACAAAGAGGTGGTCCTCTGCTTGATGCAAATAAACATATACACATATGTATCGAAATTATATATCTGTATATATATATATATATATTTATTTGTTTGAGACTATAGTTTCGAAGACTTGGTCTTCATCATCAGTCTTTTTTAATTATAAATATTATTTTTCATGGAGTCAATACCGTATGGATATTGAAAATTTTCGATCTTTACTTATCTGGGAGCCAGTTAAAAATTGATCCCATGAAAAATAATATTTACTATTAAAAAAGACTGATGATGAAGACCAAGTCTTCGATACTATAGTTTCAAACAAATATATATATATATATATATATATATATATATATATATATATATATATATATATATATAATTATATATCCTCTTTGTTTCTCTTTGTGAAAGAAAAATTTCATAAAATTTAAATAAAATGTGAGATTTGAAGAAAAAGCAATATTTATGTGAGTTATTAAATAAAATTAAGTTTAAAAATAATATTTTAACAAATTAATAAAGAAAGTAAAAGATAAGAGTCGTTTTAAATCGAATTATAACTTTTTATGTTGTTCCGCTAATTTTGTCGATGAGTGTAGTATATATTAGGTTGATGCATAATTATGGAACGTTTTTTAAAGATATTTTTATTCAGCAAAAACAATAATAAATTTTAACAAAAACATGTTTAAATGATTATTCGGGAACGTATTCACCATCTACTTCAATAACTGCTTCCCATTTGCTTGGCAGTCGGTCGATTCCACGGGCGAAGAAGTCACGATTCTTGGAGGCAATCCACGCTTTGACATCGGCCACCAAGTCATCCAAATAGTCGTAGATCTTAGTCTTTTGCCAGTTTTCAAAGAGCAGTTGATGTGATAGTCCGTCGGTGCTTCGGTTGGTGAGTACGGCGGATGTGGGAGTAGATCCCAGCCCTTATTAGCGATGAATTCGACGACCCGGCGCTCAACATGTGGACGTGCGTGATGGAACACGATGTGGTTCTTTTTGCGCGGTCTTTTCGCCTCGATTGCACCGTGAAGACGGTCAAGCTGTGCCAGGTAGACGTCGCTGTTTATGTTGAATTGCAGCTTGCCGTTTTTGTCCAGGATTCGCCATTGTTGCTGTTCATCCGCACATTGAAGTCTGCAGCCAGCATTCGTGTTGTAAGGCTTTCATCCTCTTCCACGGCTGTCAGAAGTGCCTGATCATCAAAATCTGATGGCCAACCTCTTCCTTCTTTATCCTCCAAACTAGTGTCACCTGATTTAAAACGGGCAAACCATTTCCGTACTGCACTATCAGTAATTGTTCCTTCGCCAAAAAGTTCGTTGAGATCGCGAAATGACTGTGCTGCCTTCCATCCTTTCTCGTAGTGGTAGAGCATAATATGACGAATATGAATATGGTTTTCGACACGCATTTTTATTAACTATAAATAGAGAAGATTGTTTTTATAAAAAAATAAACAAAACGCCATTTTTGGCTAAAGAAAAACGCGCCAATACAAACGTTCCATAATTATGCATCAACATAATAATTTTTTCTTCATTTTATAATTTAGTAATTATTTATGTTAATAAAGAAAATTAATGGTGTTTATAGTTTTAATATGTTAAATAATTAACTATAGTCAGATTTAAATTATATATATACGGTTTTTATACCTTCGGGTGTTTTTGTTTGAATAACTTTGGCGATATCTTCAAAATTTCCATATCCATATTTTTCAATTGCGTAGAGCAAGTGAATGTGTTCTCGAGCGGACCAGGTTGAATTTGGAAGGGTAGAAATTGTAGCAGCTCCGGAATCCTTTAAGAAAAACATTAAGTTTTGTTTAAGGATTTAAATCAAGTTTTTAGATCAAGTTTAGATAAATTATGGATGATGGCTAATACATTTTTTAAGAAAATTTTAATTCATAGTTTCAACACAGTTTCTGAGATATTAATGAATAAATAATGAAGAATGAATTATAAAAAATTTCCCCTAAAAACTAATTGGATATGAAAGGAAAAAAATTGAAATATTCCAAGTGTACCATTATTTTTGCGGGGCAGTGTATAACAAAAACCGGCAACCGCTATAGGTATTTGTCATTGGTGAATAACAAACATATTCTTATGATAGTGTAAAGTTGTTGTTCGCCGATAATTTTCTGTCAAAAGATGTCAGGAGAGTGCTCCTGACATTGACATTGAATTCGAGCTACCATTTAATTATATATGTGTATAATAACTTGAATATCTGTCCCTCCGAAATTTTCACCAATATAGGATGTTCTTGTACTGTTATAGCTAGGAAGTTGAAATATGGCATTCATCTATGCCAAGCTTCAGCTTTTTAGCTCAAACTGACAGTCTTGATCATCAAGATACGATATATGTTTGATTCCAAATACACCGCTATTTTTGCGGGGCAATGTATAACAAAAACCGGCAAACGCTATAGGTATTTGTCATTGGTGAATAACAAATATATTCTTATGATAGTGTAAAGTTGTTGTTCACCGATAATTTTCTGTCAAAAGATGTCATGAGAGTGCTCCTGACATTGACATTGAATTCAAGCTAATTATCTGATTTGTATAAATTAATGAACTGGTGTAACGCGAACCTGCTTTTCCTCAACTTTGAGAAGTGTCTCACCATTAGTTTTTCGAGATCCACTAACCACATTGTTTTTGATTATTTACTTAAAACTAACACTAGATGTGGAAGAGTCGACTCTATTAAGGATCTGGGAGTGATTTTCGATTCTAAACTCACATTTAATGAACATTTAGATTACGTTATAGGCAAAGCAAATCGAACTTGGGGATTCATTTTTCGTAACACGAAGTCATTTAAAAATACAGAATCAATTAAATACTTGTACATAACTCTGATCAAATCTGTATTAATGTATGCATCAACAATTTGGAGGCCTATCGGAAGGATTAACATGGACAGACTAGAGAGAATTCAGCACAAAGTTATGAGACAATTGGCATTCCTTTCCGGCAATCCTATGTCAAGGTTTGACCATGATTATGCTTCTACTGCTGAAACTTTCCGTCTGCCTTCTGTTTCTTCTTCTATGATTGCTTCTGACGTTTTGTTTTTGTATAAGATTAAGTCCAACCAGGTGAAATGTTCAGAACCTCAAAACCTGTTTCCTATACACAGTTCAAATTATATATTAAGAAACAGATTAGCATTTTATCCAGAGATGCCTTGCAGTAGACACTCTGAAGCAAATCCTGTATTCAGACTATCTCAATGTTACAATAATTTGGCACAACGACTGTACAATCCTCTGGATTTCTCATTAAGTATTAACAGAGCTGCAATTTTTCTCAAAAAGCTAACATTAATCTATTAGTGAACATTATATTGTTATTATGACGTATTATTAGTATTGTTAGATTTTATGAGTTATTTTAATGTAATATTTTGTTTTTGTTATTGTTATTACCTTATTTATAAGCTATTATAATGTATGTATGTAATAATATAATGTATGTATTATCAGGCATTAGCACGTTGAAATAAATAAATAAATAAATATATATGTATAATAACTTGAATAGCTGTCCCTGCGCGATTTTCACCAAAACTAGGATGTTCTTGTACTATTATAGCTAGGAAGTTGAAATATGGCATTCCTCTATGCCAAGCTTCAACTTTTTAGCTCAAACTGACAGTCTTAATTATCAAGATACGATATATGTTTGATTCCAAGTACACCGCTATTTTCGCAGGGCAATGTATAACAAAAACCGGCAAACGCTATAGGTATTTGTCATTGGTGAATAACAAATATATTCTTATGATAGTGTAAAGTTGTTGTTCACCGATAATTTTCTGTCAAAAGATGTCAGGAGAGTGCTCCTGACATTGACATTGAATTCGAGCTAACATTTAATTATATATAGGTATATGTATAATAACTTGAATAGCTGTCCCTTCGCGATTTTCACCAATATAGGATGTTCTTGTACTGTTATAACTAGGAAGTTGAAATATGGCATTCCTCTATGCCAAGCTTCAGCTTTTTAGCTCAAACTGACAGTCTTGATCATCAAAATACGATATATGTTTGATTATATGTTGAAAGGATCTATGTCGAGGTCATGTGTCATACTTGAGGGTGGTTATCGAAATTTTAAATATTAGTCGAAAAATACATTAAAGATTAATAAATAATAATGTATTTGTTTTTGGAAAAATAGATAAATTAGAAAAAAATAAATAAATAAATGTATAAAATACTTACAAAAAATTTATAGGAATGGTCATTTTTGTGTGGACCAATTTCCGCACCAGCAGAAAAACACTGTCAAAAAAAAATGAATAAATAAGCAGAGTGTGACAATTTGGCGGGTAAATTGATAAGAAAGAGATAGCAATAAGGCGAGAAAGAGAGGGAGATATTGAAATAATCAACCCCTCCAAGAGCTCGGCCAATGGCAGCCGAGATCGCAGCCCACGCCTACCTGTAGACAGAGATCGAAATTCTTGCATTGCATACATTTAATCATAATCCCAGTGACTGTTTCCTGGCAATAAGTGCACGCATGTTTGGTAAGGTAGTCTAGAAAAATATTAAAACATTAATTAAAGTGAAAGTGAAATAGAAAGGAAGGGTATTTTCGAAATTCCAAATGGATTACCTGCCATGATTTCACACAAATGAGAATGTGAAGAAAATGGCCAATGAGTTTGATAAACTAACAGAGTTATAGAGGGCACTGTGGTAGCTGAAGCGCTGAACTTGAAAATTTCATTAACACTAGTCAAAAATCAACGTGATTGTTTTCTTAGGAATTTTTTTGAAATTTAGACAGATTATTATTTAAATACTTCTGCATCGTTGGGTTGCAAAACGAAATTTATGAACAATATAGTTACGGAGATATTAAATTCCAAAGATAGAGATTTTCAGACTTATACATTGCACTATACGGGATATCGAAAAGTTTACATACATATTTAATTATAATTAAGAAATAAATAAATCTTTATTATTCTTTATTATTATTATTATTATTATTATATTACTCTTCTTACCATTGTTATAAAAAACTAAACCAACATTAAACAATAACTAATATATTTTTTAAGAAAATTTTAATTCATAGTTACAATACAGTTTCTGAGATAATAATGAATAAATAATGAAAATGTATAATGAAAAATTAACACTAAAAACAAGCTGGCAATAACGCATTTATTTAACCTAAAAAGTGGGTCAATTTTTTGTCGTTTTTTCGCTTCAGCCATTGTTGCAATAGCTTTCAATCGTTTATTAAGAACTTTTTGTTTTATAAATCTTCCTTTATAATGTACTTTATCTAACATTTCTATGATAAAATACATACAAGCTCGGACAACGTTGCCAGATTTGTCAAACGAGCACTGGATTGGCTATAGTAGTGGTACATAAACAGCAAAAAGTTTCGGGCTTATTAATTATTAATCCTTTTTGTCTATTCTATATAATCAGGCATTATCTTGTTACTTTACCATACAGGGTATAGTCAAATATTGTAATCGTGCATGAAAAAAGTGGTTTTTTCCTTCTTTTTTTCAAAATATCTAAAAAACTGCTCAAACTATTTCGATTAAAAAAATTGAGCGAAACCATGGCATTTAGGTCTACAAAAAAGCTCTAATAAGTGAACATCGAAAAAATTATATTTTTCGAGATAATAATTATTTTGTCAAAATGTCTGTTAGTTAGTTAGTTAGTCTGTGCGTTACCAAATTTGTGGACGAGCTAGCTCAAAAACTAGTGTGAATATCGAAACCAAATTTCACACGTAATTTTGGTCCATTGAGATTAAAAGCTGATTAGATTTTGGTGCATCTTGGCCATTTACCAAACTCAACCAAATTTTGGATACATAATCAGTGGGTCCCAGGAGTCTAAAAATGTAAAAACTAAACCCCCCCCCTACATGATTATAAATAATTTTATTAAATATTAAATCTAAGTGAGGGGCCAGGTTGTATGGTAAAGTCAAGTGGATGACCACATCAGAACACGTCAGCTTATTGCTAAGTATTGTTGCGAAAAAACTACCTTAAACATTTCTCGTGAATTTAACATCAGGCCTGGGCAAGCGCGCATCCAGACCTCTGTTTTGGGGGGCGGCCCCCAGCCAGGGGCGTGCTGGCCCGCCGGGACACTGGGCAAATGCCCGGTGGGCCGCTGCCCGCCACATTAAAAATTAAGAATATTTTAAAAGAACAAGATCGTTGACGCCGATTCATTTTAAAGGGCCACTTGCCTATTCGATGATTATAGCAAAAACCTTCCTTTTAGTTTTAAAGTTCCTCTCCTTCGTAATTCATGCCCTTCGGTCTCCATCTCGATCACTTGCGAGAGCCCTTTGGTTCTCCTTTTTATCTATTCCTTTATTTTTCGCCGGTGGTCCTGCTATATTCGGTGATATTGTCAGTTGCAAAAAACAGGAGGGGATGGAAGGTCTTTTACAATGTCTGGATCCCCCCCCCCCCAAAGCTCTAAGAATTTTTTATTTGTTATTTGAAATATATAAATATATGGTAGGTAATATTGTATTTTATCATTATATTTTTCCACTTTTTTAATTACTCTTATTATATGTTTATGCTAAGATGTCATCCGAAATTGGTCCACCAGGATACACCACCTACACGGAGTCGCGGCGGCCATTTGGCTGAAATTATATTCCAAACATAATGTCATCGAATATTCTTTAAAATAAAATAAAAATTGTGGCAATATCACTTAAAGAGGGTTTTTTTTTATTTTATTTTAAAGTTCGACCGCTCTTAATGAAAAAACCTGTATAATGTATATTAAAAAAAAAATATAAGATATATTAAATTTTTGTATTTTTTCAATAATAGACCCCTCCCAGAAGAAAATTGTAAATACGCCACTGAATGTAAGTAACATTTACCTACTGTGTGAGATCTTACATAGATTTATGTCGCTATTAAATAACACGTTTGCTCAATGTTGATTATTAAATTTTGATTATAGAATCGACCGCCTATACATAGCATCTAATTGAAATAATCTTTCGTCTGATATTTTCAAAACACAGATTTTCTTTTAACGACTAGTTTACAAACACCAATACTGTTTCTGTGGTATTTCATGAAATCAATAAATAAGCATTATTAACAAATTAAAAAAAAAATAAGTGGGCTGAAATTGTGTCGCATATCCAGGGCCGCCCCTGGCCAGCCAGCACGCCCCTGCCCCCAGCGACCAAGTTTTACCATATGATAATAAAAATGTTTCACCTAGAACCAACAACACCTATCTCCTTAAAAGTTATTTTACCACATGTTTAAATTAATGTAATTTGAAGAAAATACTACTAAAAAAAACTTAATTTTTTTTATTTCATTGAGCATTTTTATTTCAGTATAGTTACCAGCTTCCCCGCTCCAAATAACTAGCTCAATCGTTTTGAATAAACATATAAAAAATTTAGATATCCAATGTTTTTGGGGGGGAGGGAGGTCTAGGGGCCCCAAGATAGGCAAATATATATATAATCAAAGCCAAAATATAATAATTTTTTCCTTAAAAATGGATCTTATTTTATAGGTATTAGAATTAACATTTATCAAACAATCTCTATTATTTCGAAATGACAAAATTTTACTGAGTAAATTTTTTTTTTTTATTAATAACTCAGGGGTGCCCACATGGGGGGGGGGGTAAATCGAAGAGTGTGTCATTAACATTTTTGGGCGGTGGTTGAAAATTGCTTCAAAATTATATGCCAAAAATAAAAAGGGCCACACGTATTTGTTTACCATACCTAATGGTAGGGTTTTAGAAAAAATAGTAATATTAAAGCATATATAGTATCTCAAAATTGTTAGCACAATTTAAATAAAATAGGTGGCAAAAAGTCTGAAATGTGAAGAAAAATTATTTTCCATCAGGATTTTTGCCGTGGAATACGTCTCTGTTTGCAGTTATTATATGGGGCTAATCTGAAAGATCGAAGTCACGTGACATTTAAAATGCTTATTTTCCTGTGTGTATTGATAACCTTGTGGGGAACATATTGACCCACAATAAGACTTTAAGAGAGCGCGCCAGCTCAGGTGGAATACCTCAGCGCCACCAGGCTGGTGGAGCGATACGCACAGCCCGGGTACTACACCAAAACTATCCCGTCAACACACAAAACTCTCGAGACCATTATCGCTTCGAACAACCTGTACATATTTCCTTACTATTTGTAAATAAAGATATTATTAAAGAAGCTTTTGTCGGAGTATTATTTCGCCAATGAAATATCCCTCCAGCTCATGCAGATCCTTCAGTGGTGACCCCGCACTAAGAACGATTAAAAACGCAACCGCGAACCGAAACCCGTGCCTTCCGCGACCAGTTCTTCCGCGACCAACCCTTCCGCGACCGGAAACTCAAGCAGACGCCATCATGCCCGAGGACATCAACCGCGTAAGCGTCAAAACAATTCCATGGCAAGACAGGCCTCGGACATGGTTCAGCGTCATAGAGTTTCAATTCAAGTTGGCCGGCATCACACAGGACGAGACCCAATACCTGCACGTCCTGTCCAACCTCAACTTCAAAGAGATCGCCCTGGTCGCCGACATCATCGATCAGCCTCCAGACTCGGATAAATACAAGGCGATCAAGCAGACCTTGATCGACCGCCTATCACCGACGGAGGAACAAAAGTCCTTCCGCCACCTCCTCGAGGCTGAACCACTGGGCGACCGCAAGCCATCCGACCTACTCCGATCAATGAGAACGCTGGCGGCCCCATCGAGCATGCCGGAAAACCTCGTTCGGTCCCTCTGGCTCCAGCGCCTGCCAACCCACGTCCAGGCAATCATACGGGGCCAACCAGAGACTCCACTGGACACCACCGCCAAGCTCGCCGACGCGATTGTCCAGACATTCGAGCAGCATGCCCCCTCCATTCCAAGCTACCCATCGGTCGCGCAAACCACCTCGCCCGGTCCCACACCTGAACAGCGGCTGGGCTCCCTGGAGGAACAGCTGAAGACGCTCGCTGACGCCATCACCCAGCAGCACATGTCCCGGCCCACCAGGAACGCCCCAATCAACGCAGCCACAGGGAAACAAAACCCCAGGGCCACTGCTACTACCACACGCTTCGGCGCGCAAGCACGCAAATGCGCCTCCCCGTGCACCTACCAAGCGGGAACGAATAAGCCTGCGAGCAATGGCGGCGGTCGCAGGCGCTTCAAAATCACGCTCACCATCACGACGGAGAAACGCGAGTACCCGTTTTCTCGTCGACACCGGCTTCGATTTATCGTTGGCCCCGCGCCCGCACGCAAGGCCATTCTAAACCAACCACCTACGAGCTGAGCGGCCAACAACTCATCAATAGAGACGAAGTGGGCACATCACCATGCACCTCGACTTGGGCCTCCGTCGAGACTTCACCTGGAAGTTCATCGTGGCTGACGTGGTGTCCACTCCCATCATCGGCTCGGATTTCCTGGCGCACTTCCAACTCGCCTGACTGCCGCCACGGTGACTCATCGACGGCGTTACTGGCCTCTTCGTCAACGGCCTGAGCACCGTCAGCACAGGCACCAAGGTGTTGTGTTCAGGGAAAACTCCCCTACTCGACATCTTGAACGAGTTCCCGCTAGCAACACGTCCAGCTGGCAATGCCAAGGGAAGTCCGCCACCTCCACTGTCCACTACATTAAGACAACACCAGGCCCACCGGCCTCCTGCCGGCCCTGTCGGCTTCGCTCCCGAGCGCCTTCTCATCGCACGCGCCGTTTTCGACCAGATGACCCGCGACGGCACAGCGCGCCGTTCCAAGATCCCTGGGCGGCACCCTCCATATGGTGCCCAAAGGACGGCGAATGGCGCCTCTGTGGTGATTATCGGGCACTAAACGCCCGGACCGTTCCCGACTGTTATCCCGTCAGGCACATTCACGATTTCAATCAACGAATTCGTGGATGCGAGGTTTTCTCCGTCATCGATCTCGTCAAGGCCTATTCGCAGATCCCTGTCAACCCGGAGGACATCCCGAAGACGGCCATCACTACCCCAATAGGCATGTTCGAATTCCCGTTCATGAGCTACGGCCTCCGCAACTCTGGGCAGACGTTCCAGCGCTTCATTGACGAGGTCATCAGCGGGCTTGACTTTTGCTATGCCTACATCGATGACGTCCTCATTTTCACACTCAGCCGAGGAACATAAACAGCACCTCTCCACCTCCTCCAGCGCCTAGTCGACCACGGCATCATCATCAACGCAGCCAAAAGCGTCCTAGGCGTGGACAAAAATTCAGTTCCTCGGCTACGAGGTGAACGCCAACGGTACCTGCCCCCTGCCTGACCGAATCGATGCCCTTCAGAACTACACTTTGCCAAAAACAGCGCGCGACCTGCGGCGTTTTCTGGCATGATTAACTTCTACCGGCGCTTTATTCCGTCAGCGGCGACGCATCAGGCACCTCTCCAAGACGCCCCGCAGGGCCTACGCGGGCGCCCAGCCCATCTCCTGGACACCCAAGCCCTTGAGCAAGCCTTTGAGGCATGCAAGGAAGCCCTCGCGACCGCCACGCTTCTAGCCTGACCCGGCACCCGACGCACGCCTCGGGTTGTTCACGGACGCATCTGCCACCGCATCTCGGCGCCAGCCTACAACAGCGTCGACAACAATTGGCAACCGTTAGCTTTCTTCTCAAAAAAGTTAACTAAAAAAGCAAACAGAGTGGCCGGCCTATTATCGCGAACTTCGCGGTTTACGAAGCAGTGCAACACTTCAGACACATTCGAAGCCCAGAACTGCATCATCTACACAGACCACAAGCCGCTCACCTACGCCTTCCGTCAGCGCCGCGAAAACTGCCACCAGTTCAGCAGAACCAAATCAGCTTCATCGCACAATTTTCCACCTCCATTGAGCACATCAGCGGTTCCAGCAACGTAGTCGCCGACGCACTGTCTCGCGTCGACGCCATCACAGAGGCAACCATCGACTACTACTAATGCCGAAGCCCAGCAAAATGACGCTGAGCTTCGCGAGCTTATCAACGGAAACACATCAATCAAACTAGAACGCATCTCGATGCCTGGCTCCGATGTCATCCTACTCTGCGACACATCGACCCCGAGCCCGCGACTCTATCTACCCGCGAGCCACCGGCGCCAAGCATCTCCGACCGCCTGCACAACCTTTGTCACCCCGGCGTCCGCGCCACGACTCGACTAGTCGCTGAACGATTCGTGGCCAGGCATGCGCAAAGACTGCACCCACTGGTCTCAAACCTGCCTGGCCTGCCAGCGCGCCAAAATTAGCCGGCATGTGTCTTCAGCTCCAGGCGCCTTCGAAACGCCCCCGACCCGGTTCAAACACATCCATATCGACATCGTCGGCCCGCTTCCTCCAGCAGGCCCCTATCGATATCTTTTGACCGCCGTCGACCGTTTCACGAGGTGGCCTGAGGCCTGGCCCTCGTGGACATCACAGCGGAACATGCAGCCGCCACCTTCTTCGCCGGATGGATTGCACGCTTCGGCGTTCCCGAGACCGTCACCACGGACCAAGGGCGCCAATTCGAAAGTCAGCTGTTTAACGAACTGGGCAAACGCTCAGGCTTTAGATTACACCCGGACCAGCTACCACCCCTGCGCCAACGGGATGGCTGGAACGGCTGCACCGCCAGTTGAAATCCGCGATCATGTGCCATACCAACTCCACATGGCTGGAAGCGCTCCCGGTTGCGCTACTCGGCATCCGGAGCGCCTTCAAAAGCGACTCTACAAACAACGGCAGCCGACCTTGTCTACGGCGAACCCCTTCGCCTGCCAGAGATGTTGAAATCAATATCCGCCAACAAGAACATCGCCGACCCCGCCGAATTCATCAACCGCCTCCATCGGACAGATGGACAACCTACGCCCAACGCCTGCATCGAGCCACCAGCATAAGAAAGTGTTCGTCTTCAAGGAGCTGGCAACATGTACACATGTTTTCCTCAGAGACGACTGTCTTCGCGGTGCCCTTCAGGCACCGTACACAGGCCCATTCCTGTGACCCAGCGCGGAGACAAAACATTCGTCATCCGCATTCGCGGGACCGACACACGGGTGTCCATCGACCGGACTCAAGCCGGCCTACACCATCGCCGACAGCGCCACAACGAAGGCCCCGCCCGACAACTACAACACCAACACCACCCACGGGAGAATACACAACCCGCGCCGGGCGCCGAGTTCAAGTTCGCGTACCACACGACATATAAATAAACCAGCCTCGCTAATCCTACCCCGGAGCTCCTTTTCTTCCGCGGGGGGCTCATGTGGGGAACATATTGACCCACAATAAGACTTTAAGAGAGCGCGCCAGCTCAGGTGAACACCCCAGCGCCACCAGGCTGGCGGAGCGATACGCACAGCCCGGGTACTACACCAGCGTCCATCCCGTCAACACACAAAACTCTCGAGACCATTATCGCTTCGAACAACCTGTACATATTTCCTTACTATTTGTAAATAAAGATATTATTAAAGAAAGCTTTGTTTGAGTATTATTTCGCCACGAAATATCCCTCCAGCTCATGCATCCTTCAACCTCAATAACCAGAAATGAAAGGCTGTGGAAAGTTTTTTTTTTTTTTTTTTTTTTTTAATGATATTGATTCGAGAAGGAGATACACCAGAAGGTGCATCCCCTAAAGGGGCCCGTATGGGGATGGCCCCCTCCATCGTGAAAAGAACAGAGTAGAAGGAAATAAGCCGGGATCACGTGCCAAATTTCAGAAAGTTAGATACAATCCAATATCCAATTTACTAAGTTTTTAGGGGCTTCGAGCAGTGGTAAATTCTCCGTTCGATAAATTAGGTTAAATTTAGCTCCCACTTAATTTATTTTCCAGAGCCTATACTTACAGAAAAAAATGTCTGGGTATAGCCGGGAATCGAACCCGAGACCTCAGGGTTGCCAGCCAGACATGCTGAACACTACACCAGGGAGGCCGACATTCTGGTGCTAAAATCAACCATTTCTCACTCCGGACACTAGAGTATTGAAGTAGCTGATTTATTTATTTTGTTTAGAAATGTTTAAAAAAAAAATTGAAAGTTTTTGTGCCGAGGGTAGTAGAATTTTTATATATTGAAGGAGACAATAAAAGAGTGTGTCTTCTGCTGGAATTATAAATTTTATTTATTTATAACATCGTTATAAATGTTTAAAAAGTTAGAAGCTAGTAGAAAAAAGGCCAAAAAAACGATAACATACATCCATACATACATCCGCACGCACTAAATGAAAAAATCGCACTTTTTGGCCTCTCGACGAGACCCCATGTAATTTTTGACAAAACCGTCACGTGCTAAAATTCATCCTAATTGAATACTACAATTTGTGACTTTAATTGAGTCCATGGGTTCCGTAGTCTTTACCTGAGGACCCTTTGAACCCACGCTTGCCCCGAGAGCGATTACAATATTCTTTACCTATGCTTTGCATTGATAAAGTAAAAAAATAAAATATGAATAGGTATATATATATTAAATATTTAATATTATAGTTTGTATTTAAAAGATGGAAGGAAAATAATTAAAATCTATGAATGGCATTGAGATGCAAAAGTAGGCTACTTTTATGTTTTGTTTGATGAGTACAATGTGGACATTGAAATTGTGGCTCTTTCCCACATTCAAGTTTCTGACGATTTGTAATTGTATTTTTTGCCGCATGTACAAACAAACGAGCCTCGAAGGTTGCTAGCGATGTTCGGTTTTATCGGCGGTCCTCGAGTTAATAGAAAACATGGGATGTGGGACTTTTTAGAGTATTAAAGAGTTAGCGTCGGATAAAATGGAGCGGAGGCAAGTGTATGTGTCAAACCAGTCTTAGGAGTGTATACCTCTACTCAATAATGTTCTGAACTAAACTACAAGGGTAGTTGATTATTAACTTAGCTCGTATATGAAGAGAGGACGACAATGACATATGTATATGTGGTTTGAAGCTTCCCTCGATGTATGATGAAAATTTAAAAAAATTCACCATATGATTTAGAACAGCAATAATATACCAAACCCGAGCACCTCCTGATATCATCTAGTATTAATGTATTATATATGGTAAATGTAAATATTCAAAAATCTTAAATAAACTATATAATTTAAAATTGTAAATGAAAATTATTTTTAATTCTTTAATATTCTGATATTCATATGAAAAACTAATTTTTAGTTTTATCCAATGCGAAGCATGGGAGAAAGTATTGGAATCGCTCTCGCGGCAAGCGCGACTTCAAAGGGTCCTCAGGTAAAGACTACGGAACCCAAAGACTCAATTAAGGTCACAAATTGAAGTATTCAATTTTAGCACGTGACGGTTTTGCCAAAAATTACTTGGAATCTCGTCGAGAGGCCAAAAAGTGCCATTTTTTACTTTATCCAATGCAAAGCATGGGTAAAGTATTGCAATCGCTCTCGGGGCAAGCGTGGCTTCTAAAGGGTCCTCAGGCAAAGACTACGGAACCCATGGACTCAATTGTGTCACAAATTGTAGTATTCAATTAGGTTGAATTTTAGCACGTGACGGTTTCGCAGCTAAAAATTACATGGGGTCTCGTCGAGAGGCCAAAAAGTGCGATTTTTCTATTTAGGTGTGTATGGATGTATGTTATCGCTTTTTTGGCCCACGATTTTTTCCACACCGTTGCACCGATTGAAATGAAATTGAAAACCTACCATTAGTTTAACAAAATGAAGCGCTGATTAGTTTTGCACATATCGGCCCACAAACATTAGTACTTTATTTCGGTACTTTTTTAGTTTTTTCTAAATATCTTGAAAATGACTTAACCAATTTTGATGAAATTTAATATCCTAATTAAATACCTTTTGGGGACCACAAAAAAGGTTGAATAAAGTTTTTAGTAAAATTATATTTTAAAGTACTTTACTCTAGAGTAAGATCGTACTTTTTTTAAATTCTTTATTATTCTATTTTAATCAAGGACCGCAAATATGCAGTGATATATGATTAATAATATAGGAATAAAAATATTGATAATTCAAATGACTTTGGATAAAGTTTAGCAACGATCCGTTGCAGTTTATTTGGAAGTGCGTGCGGATGGATGGATGGATGTGTGTGTGTTATCGTTTTTTTCGTCCACGAATTTTTCCACACCGTTGCACCGAATGAATTGAAATTGAAAACCTACCAGTATTTTAACAAAATGAAGCGCTGATTAGTTTTTGGTACATATTTGTCCACAAACATTAGTACTTTATTTCCGTACTTTTTTTAGTTTTTTCTAAGTATCTTGAAAATGACTTAACCAATTTTGATGAAATTTAATATCCTAATTAAGTACCTTGGGAACCACAAAAAGGTTAAATAAAGTTTTTAGTAAAATTATATTTTAAAGTACTTTACTCTAGAACATATTAATATTTCAAATGAATTTGATAAAGTTTAGCAACGATCCGTTGCAGCTTATTTTTTGTTTATTTATTCAAACAAAAAAGTAATTACCTAACACGACTACGAATTTAGATAGCAATTTGAACGTGTAAAAAGTAATCATATTAATTAATAAACAAAATAATTATTAACACAAACAAAAATGTCAATTATGAAGAATACCTACAAGAATTAGAAAAAGAAAAAACATTTTTTAAATATTTAATATAATATCATCATTTGCAAGAGTCTCCGAACGCTTTTAGATGGCACAGGGCCGAAAATTTTATATATATATATATATATCTATATATTTATATTGGAGGATTATAAAGCTATTTTTTTATTTATTTATTTTTATCTGAAAGAATTTGTTATTGTCTTGACGCTGACGATCAGGGCCGCATTTACCCTGTCATAATTTCTATAGATTCCCTTAGGGTTCGTCCATAAATTAGGTTTCAGATTAAATAATAAAGTAAAGGGTGTGTAGTTTCACAGTGAATGAAATAGAACTTCAAAGAGGCTCATACAAACTCAATATATTGATTCAGGAGTTTAAGCAGGTTAAAAACTGTTTTTAACCTGTAAAAACTGGTTTTAGCCTGTAAACCCTTGATGATGGACTAATAATCCGAAATATATTGAATTTGTATAAACCTCTTTTTGAGTTTAATTTCATTCACTGTGAAACTACACACCCTTTACTTTATTAATTAATATCATGTTTCACCTAAAACCTACACCACTTTCTCTAAGTAAAAATGTTTCAGATTAATTTGATTTTTGTATCAAATTGAAATTATGTGAAATAAAAATTTTTTAATTTTCTATATATTAATTTAAATAATTTTAAATTTTCAGTCAGAATATAAAAACAAATTTTAAGATATTGAGCTAAAGCCTTTGATAGTAGTTGTTGCAAAGATTTTACAAAAAAATACTATTTTGTTTTGGGAGAGTATTCTTCGTTAACTAAAAGTCATTAGAGATTCCACTATCTAGATGCCATAGGTATACGAATTAGAAAATGCATTTATTTGGTTTGTTTGAAATCTCGGATTTGGTAGTTCACAAGAATATAACCCTTTTGAAATATAACAAAAAATCATCCACCAGCGGATTTAGTTAGCAATCTCTTGTGATTTTTCTAGGAATCATATAACATATAAAAATATCTTATTTTCAACATCAGAGCCACAATGAAGTTTGAACTTTATTTTTATTATTGTTATAAATTTTCTTATAAATATAGCATATTTACAATTTATATATTTATCAAGTTTCTAGAAAAAATATGAAGATATCTATATAAATTTTAATTCTTTTTTTAAGCTTATAATCTTTTTTTTAACAAGTTTTAAATAAAAATCTAGCAGGAATTAAAATTCATACTAAAAGTAATTAGAACTTTTCCGAATATTTGAAATTCTAAGCAAAAATATATTAAATATACCTATTTTATTTTTAACCGACTTCAAAAAAGGAGGAGGTTCTCTATTCGATTGAATTTTTTTTTTTTTTTTTTTTTTTTTTTTTTTTTTTTGTGCCTATGTTACCTCATATCAGCTCAATTGTCAACCGATTTTGAAAAATTTTGCATTGGGTCCAGTCTAGCTTCCGATTGGTCCCATTTTTTTTTCGATTTTTTTTCATAGGTATTAGACCTTTTTATTAGGTTTGTTTAGGTTTGTTTAGACCTAACCTCTTTGTTTATGAACCGATTTCGATGGTTCTTTTTTTATCCGAAAGGGGGTGTCTTAGGATGGTGTCATATTAATTTGGTCAAGTTATGATGATATAATCACTATTAATAACATCACTAAAAGAGAAAATAAAAATTTTAAGAAATAAAACCGACTTCACAGTGCAAATTTAAAAATACACTAAAAGGTATACCTTAGCGAAAGACCTAAACGACGAAGATATTAACACGAAATTACTTTTTGAAGTTGGTGCCAAACATATACCTTTTATGAATCGCACTCGACGGATCTTACTTAGTACGTTTGGCGGGTACGCTCGCTTATAGGTATAGTTTGTTTGGCACCGACTTTAAAAAGTAATTTCGTGTTAATATTTCGTCGTTTAGTTGTAACTAAATAAGATAATAATTATTTTATACCTTTTAGTGTATTTTTTTAAATTTGTTGCACTTAATTTTTTGAAGTCGGTTTTTATTTTTTTCTAAAAATTTTTATGATTAAAAAAAATCTATATAAAGATTGAGAAAAAATATAGTGCCAATAAACAACTGGCTACACTTAATAGAGAATTCAAAGCAAAAGAAAAAACACATAAAACGAAATTAAATACATTATTATAACTACAATTTTCCAAAGTCCTTTATATAACTCCGAAATGCCATAACAGGTGTTCCAGTTATATAAAGGGTTAGGACTTCGCAAAATGCGAAACAAAATGTACATAATGTCCACCCGTTAACTGCAAACACAATAAAAATACTAAAATCAATTTAGTGTTTCAACCAAAGTGTTCCCTGCTTCCAAAAATTTTCACCACAAGACCTGCTATACAATAAACTATTCTAAATTTATTTATTGGTCCTCCAATTAATGATTTTACAATTTTTATTAAGTAGAAACAACTATTTGTGTAAATATAAGATTTATTATAAGTCAATTACACACGCAATGCTGTTTCTTTCCATGCGTTCTAGTTCAATTAAAATTAATATAAAATTTTAATTAATTTACTATGCCCAATGAAATATGAGCGAAAACGTAAAAATTTCTCTAAATTGTTTTTGTTTTTATTATTATTATTATCAGAAAAAGTTTAAAATTCCATAATAGCTCAATCCTGTCTCTGGGTCGGATCTCAAATGTCGTAAGCTCGCTGAGAGATAACGAACAAATAGAGGATTTATCATTAATCAACATCCAATTAAATAATAATTAGATGCAAATCAGCATAAATCCTGTTGCCTCTCTGATCTCTTTAGATTGGAATTCTCTTCCATCTGATTATCTTAAGCTATTCAAAGCCAAAGTGTATAATTTCGAAATAAAAAAGATTTTTCCCATCTATCATCTATTTCCAGTTAAATTATATAGATCCTAATCGTTATTATTATTTATAATTTCGATTTCGAAACAGAGAAATTCTTCCTTTTGTTTCCATTATTCATGATTCTTTTCGGTATCAATTATTTAAAGCCAGAATAAAATAATACCACTTAAATTGC
This sequence comes from Forficula auricularia, assembly GCA_024734495.1. Taxonomy (NCBI): domain Eukaryota; kingdom Metazoa; phylum Arthropoda; class Insecta; order Dermaptera; family Forficulidae; genus Forficula; species Forficula auricularia. The sequence goes on along the minus strand of JALMQS010000093.1, from coordinate 35,858 downwards.
TACCATTCCATGCCAAACGTTTTACATTTTAGGGATTCATTGAATAATTTGTATGAAATAATTTTCAAAATCTAAATAACGCTAGGAATTAGAATTGCACACGCGAATGGCCGAGTTTCCAAGCATAGAATAATAATTTAATTATCATATCATATTATACTGAATAAAAAATTTAAAACACTAAGCAAAAATATATAAACAAAAAATAATGAAGTAAAAATATTCATAATGTTATTATAATTTGAAAAATGTATAATAGAATAGATTAAAGAAAACAAAGTTGAATCCAGTTGTAATTTAATTTTTTAAAATTACGTCTAAATTTTAACTACTTTTTAAAAAATATAAAAATAAACTTTTCAGTCCAATAGTTATTTGGGGGGTCTTGAACAAAAGATTTCTTCAAGAATTAAAACAAAATCAATGCCTGCACAAGGCCAAGCCTTTAGAAATATGGTTTCAACCTTTTTCGACCAAGGGCCACTTTGAATCATATGTTGTTAGCAGGGACCCCAAGGTTCAAGAATAATAAAGCGTGTTAATCTGAAAATAAACTTTAATCAAAACTTTTAACATATTCGTTAAATTTAATAGTAAATGAATTAAGATTAATATAAGATCTATACTTATCTATCTATAATTCCACACTTAATGTAAAAATCGTCTTTCTGACGACGCCGACGTAATTTAATTTAAAACCCACTAATAGTTCATGACAAATAAAATTTATTAAAATTAGGAGATTCAAATTATGAATTTAAAACCCACTTACGGAGTCCAGAGGGCGTAGGCCCCCGGCCAGCAAAATGCCTGCCGAAAGCAGGCTTCGCAGCTGCTTATATTATAAAAAAGATCATTTTTAATAGAATATAGATGTATTCACTCCATCTCGTTTAAATCATATTGCTTTAAAAATGTCCATTTATTGGCAACTCTGCTGCAGGACCACTCGAGGCTCTCACGGACCGTGATCCGTGGACCACCGGTTGGGAACTACTGCTTTAGAAGGACCTGAAAAAGCACCCCAAAATAAAAAAACCGCATAGTAAAAAAATGAAAAAAAAACAAATTGCTGAATACTAATATAATAAAATTATTTTTTAAAAGATTTTGCAGAGTAGCAGAGTTGTTGTTGTTTCATTTATGAATAAAATTCAACTTTTTATAAAAGAAAATCGCATTATGGTATACTACTTGTTTAAATATTAATATTTATTAAAAGAAAAGAAAATAGGGGGTCCGAATTTAACACCAACACAGCCCTTCAAAGGCTATGGTTACGGCATGACTACATACAACTTTTTTAGCTATATTCATATGAGAATAAAATACACTTGTATCAGGATTTTGTATATTTAACTTTACCTGAATATAACAGTTCATAATTAAAATTGTTTGATTTCTCTCTTCCAGATTGTGGAGTATCTATTAGACATGGCAGAGGTTCGTCCGGATGTTCCGGATGCTCTCACAGGCGAAACAGCACTCACTGTAGCAGCTGTAAATGGCTGCCCTTCTGTATGCTCGGCATTGCTTTCCAGGGGCGCCAGTGTTTCTGCTCTTAATCGAAAAAGTAAATTAAACATCCATTTTTATATTGTTTGAATTCCCCCCCCCCCCCCCACCAAAAAATACTTTAGCTTCTGAAGTGCCCTTGCAGGAAACTCCAGCCCTAGTTTTGCAGTGAGAGAGCAGTCACTGGGCAGTTGCTGAACGACTTCTTCAGCAACATGCCCTCTTGAACAATGCGACCCATTAGAAGAACGCCTCTCATGTTGGCTGCTGCGGAGGGCCACGTTGCCCTTATCGAACTTCTACTAGATAAGGGAGCCTCTATGGAGAGGATTGATCGGGATGGAGTTACTGCTTTAGGTTGGGCATGTCTCCGAGGAAGAGTACAGGCGGCTCAATGTATGCTTGACCGAGGAGCGGTCGTGAATCATGCAGATAAAACCGGAAGAACTCCTCTTAATTTTGGCTGCTCTTCAGGTAATTTAATCTTTTTTTAAGAAAAATTTTAAATTCACTTGGACTTTTAACAATATAAAAAATATTTGGATTCAAGAAATTCGACAACTTAAAATTATAGTAAACTCAGGAAACGATTAATTTAGATGGAAAAATAGTTATTTTCATAAATACTAGTTATATCTTGTATTTTGTATTTATTTATTAATAATAATAATTTAATCTTTAAATTTTTAATTTTTTAATTTTTAAATTGTTTAAGAATGAATATACTTATATTGGGCTTATTATTATCAAATTAATTTTTTTTAACCTTAGGATCTTTTATTTAATCACCTTCATGACTACCTATATACTAATTCGATAGTATTAAACATTAAAAAAATTACCGAAAAGCATAAGAGGGTGCCAATCTCTAGATCCTAGATGAAATATAATATTTTTAATTATATGTCAGAAGATTTGTTTTCACGCCCCGGGGATCGAACCCGAATGCTAAAATTAGCAATCCGGCCACCCTATGAAGTAAACTCCTAACATATATGAAGTGAGGACAATCTTTCGGACATAATTAAAAGTAATCCATTCGATCTCAGATCTAGTAGATGATAACCCCTTGTATTGTGATTTTCTTAAAAATTTAAAGTATACTTCCACCGGGAATTTGAACTTTTATAATGTTATTTATTTATTTTATTTATTTCACAAAGTATACAAACATATTGACCTTAAACGCGATATTTCGCCATTAATTCACATTTTACTATCATTCTAATAACTTCAACACTTTTTGAAATACATATATATTGTATCATGTATACTTAACAATTCAGTTGATTTCATGTGATTTTTTTATTTCTTAGGGCAATCCGGGAGTGGTTCAACTACTTTGGAGCGTGGGGCGATGCTAGAGCATGTCGATATCAATGGACTGCGTCCTTTAGATCGCGCCATCAGCTATCGCAATACGCAGGTGGTGCATTGCTTTCTTTCAAAAGGGGCGAAATTAGGGACCCGCCACATGGGCCATGGCTGCTGGAAAACCTGAAATCCTGTAAGAACTTTTTCTACTTTCTTTCAGTTAATGCAGAATGTAAAATAAGATATTTTTTAGCATTTTATATCTGAATGTTGGAGATCGTAGCTGTGGTAATTTTCTAGTGGGTTGAAGGAGTTAGTTATTCAGTCTAAGCAAGGATGCACCTGGTTCAATAAAATTCCCAGAATAAAAACGTTTCGGCCTGAATTTATCGGGCCATCTTTCAGTTTATTGGGAATCATACACATATTACCATAAGTACATGTGATTATTCCTTATTTTGTCAACAATTTTATATCTGAAGCCATTATAATCTGATCTTAGAATAAAATAAAAAAATGGTGTGGATTATTTTCATTCTCAAAGTAAAAAATTCAATTATGATTTCATCAAAGCTCTAGAATTCTAGATTTATATCTTATATTAAATCTAGACCCATAGGCACTGGAACATGGAGGGTCAGCTTAAGCCCCCTGACCTTTGAAGTGGAGGTTTTTTTTTATGATCCTATATTATGTTTATTTATTCCATGTAAAATATGATATAACTAGCTGCGACGACCGCCTTCGGCGGCCCCTCTTGCTAGCCAGGGGGCACTTTAAATATTTCAAAAAATTTTCACCAAAATAACTAGGTATATCTCCCTTTCGAGACAAATAGACCAAAATACTCAAAATATTTTTTTGTATTTCAATGCTTCACCTTTCTAAACTAAATCCATATCATTATCTTTTCTAGTTTAAGAGAGCTTAAAAAACTCTGAAAACAAATTTTGGGGTCCTTTTTCCCCTTTAGGATTCCTAATTTCAAAAATCCCTTCTTAGCACACCCATAAATCGATGAAAGAATATACACTCCAAATTTCATCTTTCTAGGTCAAGCGGCTTAGGTTGTACGTTGATAGATGAAACATCACCTTCTCTTTTTAAATATATTAAGAAGATGTTTCAATTGATGATTCACATATAAGACATATTGTTGCAGTGAAGGAGACTCAAAAAATTAACAGGGCTAATCTGGCATAAACTAAATTACTTGAAACTCCACACATAAATCTATGAAGCAATCGATAAACAAACTACTAAAATCTCAAAAAGAAAAATGTCTAAATATATTTTATAATTTAATAAAATTAAAATTCTTCTTCTTGCAATTGCATCGTCATTCTTTGTATAGAATTTTTATACCAAAATTAAATGATAACTTTTGAAATTATTATTTTTTTTATTATTATTAAAGAATAAATGAACAAGCAGCGTTATGAGGATAGGAAAAAACATTAATATTTATTCAAATTTAGAGAACGAAGAAAAGATTATTTTTATTACAAACAAAAGGATCAGCCGGGCTCGAACCCGGATCTGGTATATGTACTGCAATGCTTTGTCATAAGAGGTTTACCTCCTATATCCACTAAGCTACTGATCCCCGAACCCAAACTAATACCTTTTGTCTATATGAATTATGGAATTTCTTTTTTAATCCTCTCCTCGTTCATTTTCGCAGCGTAGGCCTTGATTCATTAATTAAACAATTAATTATTCCAGCGCCTCCTCCTCTTAATATTTATTTTTGGCTTCCGGTGTTTCAGATTGCTCTAGTTAGTCATCTTAAGAGTATAAATCATTTAATTATTTGTTATTTAGTTTTAAGATAAGATAAGATAATTATTTATTGTTTAAAGCCAGTTTGGCTAATACAATTTTGAAAAAAATAAAACAAAAACAAAAAATATAACAATAAAACATTATAAAAAATAAAAAAAATAATAACAAAAAACAAAAAATAAAGTAAACAAACCGAAAAACAAAAATTTTTTTTTTCTTTTTCTCTCTCTTAAATAAAAAATCCTATTTGAAATTTTTATTTTATCTATTCATTAACTATGAATGCCCGGATGCGGAGAGCCTCAACCACAAAGTGAAACAAGTCTTTTGCTTGTTCCTCATTACAAATGTTCAATATAATTTCCACGAAGTTATCTTCATCTACCACCTCAGAGGCAAGAAAAATATTTATGCAAATAGTGACTTCGCGAACCAGTAAATATCGGACAATCTACCAGAATATGTTTTAAATCTTCCTTGCCTGCATATTGCATAGCGTGCAGTTCACATTTGGGTCCAATTTATAACTGTTGGAGTTGACATAAAAATGTAGAACTCGAGCATTTGTGGTTCTTAGTTGGTGGATAAGTCGCGTTTTGGAGATGGGCAAAACGCGTGTCGAGTGAGAAAATTATTACTAGGGTCCAGACGCCCATATAAGGGGTGCATAAGTCGAACCATTTATAGCCGATTGGTCCTCAAGGCAGTAAATATTCCGCAATCCACCCACCAGAACGTCCCTAGCTGCTCTGATTGCATCCACATTTTGGGGATCCCATAGTCTCAACCCATCAATTCTTATAAAACTGTGCACCTGGGACACCCAGTTATATTTAACCTTATTAGATTCGGTGTTATGAAGACAAACCACCGGTTGTGCAAATTGGGGAGTCTACTGGATGGCATAGCGAGAATCCTACACATCCAGTTAAGTGATCGCTCGAAAGCAACCACCACCCATCCGATTGTTATAGAGCAAAAAAAGAGGTTCGTAGCTCACTGAGAATCTGTCGAGAAAACAATTACGATAATATCTACGTAATGAATTACAATGCTAAAAAAGAAATTTTACAGAAACCTATCAGGATCAAAAAATAATTATTATATGGAATTGAGTCATAAAATATGCAATACAAGAAATCCAACTGAATATTGGCAAGCAGTTCGCCATTATAGATCTAAAAAACGTACAAATAACCCAATACCTTTATCCGTGTGGCAGAATCACTTCAGCTCTATGTTTACAGCTGCTCCTTCCAGTCAGGTTTATCTTAGTCACCGGATCACGGTACAGGAGTTGGATTGCCCTGTAGGGTGGGGGAGATAGGGGGCGCTCTGTATGGATGCAAGAGGAATAAGGCTCCTGGCCCAGACGGAATCCCGTATGAATTCTATAAGTTTTTGAATAACGGGGGGAGAGGATTCCTGCTTGATCTGTTTAATCGTATTTTGCATGAGGAGTCGGTTCCGATCTCATGGTCTGAGATTGAAATATTTTTATTATTTAAAAAAGGTGATCCTTTTATACCGTCAAACTATAGAGGTATAGCATTAATTAATAATATTGCTAAAATTTTTACCAATATACTCGCCTGTAGAATCAGTACTTGGGCTGAAAATTATAATAAGATTCCAGAATCTCAATCTGGTTTTCGAAGGGGTCGTGGTTGTACTGATAATTTATTTATCCTTATCACTCTCATTAACTCTAAATTACGGTTAAAAAACGGGAAACTATACTGTGTGTTTGTAGACTTTAAAAGCGCATTTGACAGGATTGATCATTCACTCCTTTGGAAAAAGCTTGATTTCATGGGGGTATCTTCTAAACTGATTCTAACTATAAGAGCATTCTATAATAATGCTAATATCACTTTAAATATAAATGGAGATTTATCTGAGCAGATAGATGTCTCAACAGGGGTCCTTCAGGGTGACACACTTAGTCCCTTGCTATTCTCCCTCTTTCTTGCAGACTTTGATGCATTTTTAACATCTAAAGGCGTCAGGGGAGTCAGTATTGATGGCTATACTGACGTAAACGCGATTTTTTATGCTGACGACTTAGTCATGTTCGCGGACACCCCTTTGGTTTGCAGACGGCTTTGGGCGCCCTCGAGGAGTACTGTAATGACAACATTTTGGAGGTCAACACGCGGAGGTCGAAAATTTTAATTTTTAGGCGGGCGGGTAGACTGCCGGGAGCACTCTCTTTTGCCTATAAGGGTGAGCCAATGGAGGTTGTTAATGACTTTTGTTACCTGGGCATTAACTTCTCTTCATCTGGTCTCTTCCTCAATGCTGCTAACAGAATGGTTAAAAGAGCCAATGCTGCCTTTGCTGGGGTAAAGCCTGTTATTTTTGGATCAAGAGTGGGTTATCATGGCTCGATCATGCGCCTATATGAGGCTGCTGTTTTGAGCGTGCTTTTGTACAATTCAGAAATTTGGGCCCTTCGGTACCCCGATATTATCGAAAAAGCCCAAGTCGGGTTTTTTAAAAGCTTATACTTTCTGAACAGATCAACTCCCGGCTACATCGTTAGGGATGAATTCAAACCGGTTATTTAGTTTTATTTTACAAGAAAAAAAATATTTCATCCCTAATAAAAATCCTACTTAATTTTATTTGTTAAGCTTATATTTTGTATTGATTTATTTCTCTGTTCATTTATTTTAATTCTATATCGAAAGAATTTAATTTAGGAAAAAACAAATTTAAAAAAATTAAATTAAATAGAGAGGGAGAAAATATAACTTCTTTTTTACTTTATAGTTCTTAAAGATTGTTTAAATAGTTAAAACAATTTTTCTGATTTCGCAAACTTTCCTCTTTTTTAGATTAATTCTGCTCAATAAACTCCTTGAAGATGGAAATGTACTCTACCGGAAGATGCGACTTAAAGAAGCAGCTCATCGTTACCAATACGCTCTGAAGAAATTTCCTACTGAAGACGATGTCGGCCTTGAAAGTAAAGCCACTTTTGAACAACTCCGAGTCAATTTTCTGCTCAATCAATCGCGATGCAAACGAAAAATGAATGTAAATAAGATTTTTATTTTTATTTTTTTTATTAAATCCTTTTTGATTTTAAACTCCTTTTATCTTATTCACTTAATTTATTTATTTTTTATAGGAACACGAAGAAGCAATTGAATTAGCCAATCAAGTATTGAAAATAAAATCTGACTCTTTCGAAGCGTATTACGCGAGAGCCAAGGCTCGGATTGATCTTAAGTAAGTTTTTTATTTTTATTTTAATTATTAAAGTAGTTCTTTCACAAATTCAAAAATTCAAGAAGTCTTCGAAACTTGGAATACAAGTAATTAAAAGCATAATAAACACTCTGTTAAAATTTGAACACAATTTACCACACCAAACATGAAATAATTGCAATTAAAAATGAAATTTTTTACATATGGTAGATTGGGAAAGGGTGGGAAAATGATCATAAAGAGGATATAGTAGTGTGAGAAGTACAGTCACGTTAAAAAACATAACCTAAAATTTTAGCACCGTTCATATATATAGAATGGTTACGAGGCTAAAACTTTTTGTATGGATTGTTGCGAAAGAACTACCTTAATAGTAATTAGTTTCTCTTCTTAAGTGGTAGATAATTTTAAACTAACTATCGCTCGGCGAAACACCACTGCTCAAGTTATTAAAACTCAGTAAACTAGATTTCATCTATCTTTCTGAGATCAGACTTGTGATTCCGATTTCTTTCTTTCTTTCTTTCTTTCTATTCAATAATTTACACCCCCTCGCTCATTCTACATCATGTCTACGTTGAGCATCCACTATTCCAATATTCGCGGTCTCTTTAGCAATAAAACTTCCGTTTTCCAGCATCTCGAAGACGAAAGACCCTCCATTTTGGCCCTCACTGAAACCCAAATTGACACAAACAAATCCGATACTCCAGATCTCAAATTCGGAAAATATATTCTACACCCCAAATTCCGCAGGTATAACGGCGTCTGTTGCTACGTTCGCGATAACATCCCCTGCGAACGACTTGGATTTTTAGAAAAAAAGCTTACGACGCATTATGGCTTAAAATTAATACTAAGACCTCAAGTAGAATTCTCTGTACAATCTATAGATCTCCTAATGATAAAAAATTTAAAGAATTTTTCGACTATCTCGGCAATTGTGTGAATGTAATTCTTTCACGTTTTCCAAATTCTGAAGTCTCTTTCCTAGGTGACTTCAATGTACACAATAAGGACTGGTTGACATTCTCCAGGTCCAACACCCCTGAAGGCAACGCTGCTCACATATTTGCAACTTCATATGATTTAACCCAAATTATAGATCGCCCCACTAGGATTCCGGACAACACAAACGACACCCCATATCTACTCGACCTCTTTCTGTCATCTGCCCCTTCTCAATTCTCTTTTATTATCTCTGCACCTCTAGGTAACTCAGACCACAACTTAATTAAAATAAAATCACATATCAACTTAGTAAAACCCGCTCTACCCTGCCCAAAGCCCAGAGAAATAAGGCTTTTTCTTAAAGCCAACTGGGATGAAATGCGTAACTTCTTCAGCTCTTTCCCATGGAATGATTACTGCTTCAGAAACAAAAATGCCACCGAATGTGCCTCTGCATTCTCTGAAGTGATTCAAATGGGCATTGAGTTATATGTCCCCTTCAAACGGGTAATTGGAAAACAGGACTCCAAGCCCTGGTTCAATAAGTCTTGCTCCGAAGCAGTTAAACAAAAAAATCATGCTTTCTATAATTGGTCTTCGACACCATCAGAGGATAATCGCGTTCTCCTCACTAAAGCCCGCGCCCACTGTAAAAAAACAATCGATAATGCGATGAAGTCCTTCATTCAGAAAAAAGCTGACAGGCTAGCAGCTTGCCCCAGCAATTCAAACCAATTCTGGTCCCTTGATAAGTATGTAAAAAGAAATTTTACAAACTCATCATTTCCACCTCTCAATCTCTCCGACAACTCGATAGCCATTGACGCCCCCGACAAAGCCGAAGCTTTTGCCTCATATTTCGCGTCCAACTCAAACCTGGACGACAAAGGGCTTGAACCACCCACATACCCCCCAGTACTAATATAATGTCAGATACTGTTTTCAGGATACCAGCAATTCTAAAGATCATCCAGAATCTAAAGAACAAGTCTTCTGCTGGCCCCGACGATATCCCTGCCATTCTCATTAAAAAATGTGCCCCTGAACTTGCTCCTATACTATCCAAATTATACAATCTCTCCTATAACTCTGGAATATTTCCGGAAGCCTGGAAACTAGCCAGAATCCAACCAATTAAGAAAAAAGGCGATTCTTCCAACATAAAAAACTATCGACCCATAGCAATCACTTCTGTCTTATCCAAAATTATGGAAAAGGCCATCAACGAGCAAGTTCTACGACACTTAGAGTCAAATAAATTTATCCACGATAGGCAATACGGCTTCAGGCAATCCCGGTCGACAGGTGACATCCTAGCATATGTAACTCATATCTGGAACAAAACCTTGGAGGCCGGGAATGAGACCCTCGCGGTAGCTTTAGACATTTCAAAAGCCTTCGATATGGTCTGGCACAAAAATCTTCTTGCCAAATTGACCTCCGTCGGCCTTGCACCGAAACTCTGTAAGTTGCTCGAAAGTTTTCTTTCAGACCGTAGTATTAAGGTTGTCATCGATGGAATATCATCTTCCCCCTTCCACACCAACGCTGGAGTTCCTCAGGGATCGGTTATCTCCCCTACGCTTTTTCTTATCTATATCAACGACCTTCTAAACTTGCCCTCCAATCCGGTACATTGTTACGCAGATGACAGCACCCTACATAACGCCCCTGCATCGCATAAAAACCGTGCAGACATTGCCTCTTCAATTAATTTAGACTTATGCAAACTTAAAAACTGGGGATCCCAAAACTTAGTTAACTTCAATGCAGGGAAAACTCAGTGTTGCCTTATTTCTAGGCGCGTCGACAGAAACCTCCCAAATATATCATTCGACTCAAACTCACTAGAATTCAGGGATAAAATTTCAATGCTAGGCGTAACTCTAGGGTCTGACCTTTCATGGAATGACCATATCTCAACCACTGCTAAAGCTGCAGCGCGCAAGCTTGGTCTCCTATTTAGGTCTAGACGCTGTTATACTCCCAGTCAACTCCTTATGCTGTATAAGGCTCAAATTCGTCCCTGTCTCGAATATGGCTCTCATCTGTGGAGGGGTGCCTCCAAGCATTCTCTTGCCACACTGGATGCAATTCAGAAGCGAGCAATTAAACTAATAGGAGAACCGGCTCTAACCAACTCACTCGACTCCCTGGCTCACCGAAGAACCGTTTCTGCCCTTTCCCTGTACTACAGATACTATCACGGTGTCTGTTCAGTCGAGCTGAAATCAATTATCCCCCCTAATGCCCTCTTTACGCGAAACACGCGGTTTTCTAACGCTCAGCACCCCTTCGCTGTCAAATTGGATAAAATTCGAACAAGCGCTTTCGCCAACTCTTTTATCCCTTTGACCTCCAGAGACTGGAACTCGCTCCCTGCCACCATCTTTCCCGCGACCTATAACCTTCAGCTATTTAAGACCCGTATCCACAGATACCTTCGACCCCCGCCCAACCCATAAAATTCTTTCTTCTTCTTTTCACGATGGAGGGGCCAACCCAGGCCTTTAGGGGTTGCACCTTTTTTGGTGTAACTCCTTCTCTCATCATTATCATAAAAAAAAAAAAAAAAAAATTATAATCAAATAATAAGGTGTACAAGTTGATATATTGAACCTTCTTTTTCTCAGATAGAAAGATATAATTTACTTAGGTTGAAACTTTGTCAGTCTGCTAGATCAAAGAACTAGCTCCCCTATAGTTTATACAATTTTTTTTTCTTGACCTCGGATACTAAAGTCCATTTAGACACTGGGTATGTAGTATGATATTTTTATCATGGGTTAGTAATGTTAGTGGAAGAGTCTGGTTCTAGTCGGTCAAATTTTTATTCTGCAGGAAGGGACGTCCGAACTTGGGCCTTCCGCTTCAACATAAGACTGATCAAGAGACGATGTCGAAGCGCTAAATAGTGAAAATGCTAAATAGTTTTAATAATTCTACCCAAATTCATCGCATTGTAGTGGCGTATTGTGCTAAAGAGCGGTGTTCATTATACCTGAATCCTTAAAAATAAAATTATTAATTATTATATATCAATGTCACGCTTGGATCTTTTGGTTTTAAATACATATTTGAAGTTTCACAATGGCAAATAAGATCTTGAGCTGCCTCAATTTCTATATTCTGTAATCCAGAGTGTGTGTTAAGCCCATGATGTTGAGATGTTTTTCACAGGTGCATTCCTTGTAATAAGTTCTACTTATATCTTATATGTTTCTTTTATAAATAATAGTTTCTCTTGACTATTTCCTAAAGGTTCTAGCCAAAATTTTCTATCTTGTTGACAAGTCCAATTTGTCCATGAAAGAAAAGAGCTGGATCACTTCATTCGCCAATATGTTTGTGCCTATGACTTCAAGGAACTGGAACTCTCTCGCTGTCTTTCCCGACACTTTTAACCTTCAAACTGTATCTTTATGGTTTTTTCATTCTATTGCATTAATAATTTCCAGAATCGGTTCAGGTCTAATAACTAAATTACTTACTACCCCTGGCTTGCAATTTGGTCAGTTTTCTTGTTGCCCTCAATATAATAAGGTATCCATAGAGTGTAACAGCATTCTGGTCAACTAGCTTATACAGTTTGACTTTAATACAGATGCCACAGTAACATTAAGTCTGTATAACTTTTTACTAAAAAAATAAGTTTCTTTTTCTTGAAACCTCAAATACAATAATTATGGGCATAAGCTATGTCATTCGTGGTTAAATTGGAAAAGTGCCGGACCACTTTATTCGCCAATATGTTTGTCCCTATGACTTCAACTGGAACTCTCTCACTTATAACATTCAAACTGTATCTTTATGGTTTTTGCATTTGATTGCATTAAAAAATAAAGTAAAAAGTGGCTTGCTGTCCCAGAGACAGAGCAAAACTCTTAATTTCCCTCATGCCATGACAACGCAGAGAAATTATTGAATTTTTGCATATTTCGCTCAAATTAGACTTTAAAGGGAGGGAGTTTATTATTTTTATCAAAATATTGGGAAGAAGAAAAAGAGGAGGCTAATATTTCGGTGTTTTCATTAATACTTGTTAAAAAAAATTTAACAGTCTTCATCTTCTAATTAAATAATTTTTTCTTCTTGCAGAGATTTGTCTGAAGCCCAAGCGGATGTAGAAGAGGCTCTACGGGTGGCTCCTACCCATAATCGCGAACTGCGTCGAGTTCTCGCACGCGTAAGGGATGAAATTCATTCTGCTCAAGCGGATGCTATCGAACCTGCGCCTTTAGATGACGTCAAAGAACCGAAAAGAGAGCCTGAAACCGATCTCTGAGAAATATCAGGAAATTGAATATATGTATCTATATATTTATACCTATGTCTTCCATCTATTTTAGCTAAAATAGTTGAGGCACAATAGTTTCCTAAAATAGTATAATATAAATCTAAAATATTATATAGTATATATAAAATAGTCTTATTTAGACAAAAAATGTATTATTTTATTTAAAATGAAGAGCTTGTATATATCAGAGCAATATATACCAGTATGGTAAATAATATATTTAGAAACTATAATATCAATAATTATAATTTGACTCTTTGAATTGAAATTCACTCTGGAAAAGATTTAATAAATAAATCAGTGAAATATTTAATGAGTCCTATCAAAAGAAAAAGTAGAAAATTGAAGAGTATCGATGGAATGCAATTTGAAATACTCATAATATAATTTTAAATTATATAATCAAGTATGATATTTGAATAATCTTAATAAAAATAATAAATATAATTATAATAAACAAAATAATTTGCCTTTAAAAAAGATATTGAAAAATATATAATCTATATTATCTTTGAAAAAGATGAAACACTGTTTTTTCCTCTCAAAAAAGCTTGTTTTTAGAGTGTTTTTTTTTTTTATTAAGAGAAGGAGAATTAAAAAAAGCGAAACGTTGTTCAATTATATAAGTAAAAGTGCAATACTTACTGGAAAAAATCGTATTGTTATTTATTTTTGAAAAAATTATTTAATTCGATTTTTTTTTCTTTGTATATTTGTATAATCATTTTTATATATATATTTATTTATTTTATTTTATTTTTTATTATTATTATTATAATATTATTTTTTTATTTTTTTGAACTGTATATTATTATTATTCATGCCTAATTAAAGATAAATTGATGCTAATGCTATGTTAGATTAGAATTCTTACAAGAAGAAAATTTAATAGAAACATCACAAGACTGATTAGATAAAAAAACATTTTTAAATCTTATAATAATATACTGCTCGAATTTGCAACCGTTTTAGATTTGATTAGAGAGCTCTCTAGGCTTATGGAAATATTTTTACGATTTTTTCCACTAATGATATATCTATATACATTATACATTTTACCTATGCTTTTTTTAAGAAATAATCTATGTAAACATTCTAAAGACTATTATTCAGGTGTTTAATTATTAAAATATTTAATTCTAAGGCTGACTCACTTGCACATAGAATTAAATATTTTATTATTATACGTAAATCGATATATAGATCGAAATTAATTATTAATATATTTTGAAAAAAAAGTTGAGTATAGTTTAGTCTTTGTTATTTAATAGATTGATTAAAGAAAAATTGAAATCTGTCCTTGGAAAAATTTACTTTTAAAAAAACTCATCTAAGTTTAATTCTCTTTTTATTCTGTTAAAATCATGATGAAATCTTAATTCATACTATCATGAATTATGAATTAATTTTTGTGTATATCTCATTTAACTATAATAAATCACTGTTGTGTGTAATTAGAGATTTATATTATGCAGTCCCTTTACTAGCTTTTCATGGGCAATTTTTATTATCTCTTTTTTTTAAAGAAATATTCTACTAAGTGAAATAAGATCTAACAATATTGTTTTATTATGATATTATAAATTTTGTTTTGTTATATCTTGGAGTCCCTTATGTTCTGGGTCCTATGCTTGTATAAATCATCTAGTTAAAATTAAAATTAAAATGCACTTAGTTTTAGGGATAGTCCATTATTTTTAAAGAAAAAATTTTGAAATTTTTCATTTCTTTCCTTTCTTTTGTAAGGATTCGTAAAATTTTGTTATCTTTACTTCCACTTTCACTATTTTTTTTTTTACTTATTTAAGGTAAGCGCACCAGTAATGAGCCATGGTCCTATAATGGGCCACCCCTTACAAATGTGAATAAATTAAGGGTCTTTGTTACCTAGGGCAGTGGAAGGGATAAGGGTGGTTTACTACTTCCTTCTAGGATCCCTTAGCACTGGAATTCAGTTCATTCCTTTACTTTGTGTTTAAGTGTTTGGATTATTTTGATCAAGAGACGTATATTTAGCTATGGCAAATATTTATTTTTTATTTTGTAAATGCAACCATAGTGCTAAAACTGCGGTTACAGGTGTAGGTCAGATAATAGAATGGCAGGTAAAAATTTGGATCAGTTTGCTTAATTTTACAGCAGTGGAAACTCAGTTTTACTTCAATTTTTCTCTTAGATGGCCCATTACTGGTGCGTTTACTTTATATTAAT
Organism: Forficula auricularia; assembly: GCA_024734495.1. Lineage (NCBI taxonomy): Eukaryota > Metazoa > Arthropoda > Insecta > Dermaptera > Forficulidae > Forficula > Forficula auricularia. The sequence continues at coordinate 20,569 of JALMQS010000093.1, read as the reverse complement.
TTATTTATTCTTTTGAGCTTTTTATCTTTACTTAATTGATGGAACATCCCTTAATAAGTCTGCAAAGAAATATTATATACCTACTGCAAAATAATTTTGCACTTAATAATTGTCTTGTAATTCAATTCAAATCGTTTAAAAACTTATTTTTAAAAATATTTATTCTCTATAACGAGCAAAGCCTAATATTTAGAGATAAATTTTATAAACTAGAAAAACTTTAGGATTGTTAACTAATTAAATATTTGTATCACAAATACATGTGCCTTTATGTAAAATAAAAAGATTTATGGAAAATTAATTGGTTTGACAAAATATACCATACATCTTGTTAAAAATAAGTTTAATATATTTGTAATTTGTAAAATAGCAATGTAAAATTCTCCATTTTGATATTTATTGAAAAACATAATAAAAATATGTATATTTATAATGATAATTAATAATCTTTAGAATGATTACATTCAGCAATATACCTATATAATATAAAAACAATTTGTTTTTTCCATTTATTTTTGTTCATACTATTTTCTATATCGTCGATATATAGATAGACATAAATATATTTATTATTTTATAAGAGTTTATGAAACTCAAAATATATAATTCTTGTTTTATTAATAATGCAAAGCAAATAACTGTTATTATTTAAAGAAATAAAAATCTATCAATCGAAAATTCAATTGGCATTTATTTTTACATTAATTTAAGTAAAAAATAAAAATTACCCTAAAAAAGTACTTAATTAGATTAATATCACAAAAGGAAGTAAAATGAAGTAGATTAACAAAAACAGATTTTAACTTAAGTTGAAGATAAGAGTTATTTAATAAATAAATAAATCTTTATTACTCGACCTGCTTAGAGGCCCAAGTCCTCGGTGGGCAGGTCAACAAAACATCAATACAAATTAACTACAGAAATTAATAAACATAAATACAAATCAATTAAAAGAAATTAACAATCAACAAACAAGAAAAAGAAAAAATAGAAATGTATGCTCATTAACAACATATAATGATCATGATTTAAGTGAAAAATAAAAATTACCCTAAAAAGTACTTAATTAGATTAATATCACAAAGGAAGTAAAATGAAGTAGATTAACAAAGACAGATTTGAACTTAGTTAGAAGATAAGAGTTATTTAATAAAAAATAAATCTTTGATTACTCGACCTGCTTAGAGGCCCAAGTCCTCGGTGGGCAGGTACAACAAAACATCAATACAAATTAACTACAGAAATTAATAAACATAAATACAAATCAATTAAAAGAAATTAACAATTAACAAACAAGAAAGAGAAAAAATGGAAATGTATGCTCATTAACAAATATAATGATCATAGATTTCCATCAAAAGACAAAACGTAATTTAAATTATTCCGCGCAAAAACCCGATACCAGGAGCAAACGACGCATTAGCCATCCCGACATTTGCCATAAGTTGTTAAGGAAACCTGGTCAAAACCTTAACAAGTACACTCTATTCATTAAAACGATTACTTGTGAGTGCATTGTAAATTGTCACATCAAAATTTCAATTCCTTACATATTTTAGATGCAAGAAAGAAAAACAAGTTAATATTCAATATTAGAAACGATCAAGTTCGAGTAAATGACATAATTTGTTCGATGGAATGGTGGTATGATCTGTTGCAATAAAAATGTTCATGAAAATAGAATCTACCATAGATCAATGGAATCAAAGGAATGGTTCCTATCCTGGGGTTAAAATAGCTACTTTAAGTAGGAAATCAGACTAATTAATATAGTATGATAATTGAGTAGTAATGGAAGGCAGCCCAAATATAGTGAAGAAAAGAATCATTAAATTTCCAAATAAGATGTAAGTCGTCGCCTTAGAGAGTAAACCTGCTAGCTCACAACAAGGAGATTTTACAGGGCAGAGAAAAAACAAACAAAATTTAAAATTGTTGTTATGGAAAAAAATATTTTTCAGGTTTTTTTTTTCTACAACTTATGATCGTAATTTTAAGTAGCAGTTTTACTTGGACGATGCTGCATCTCTTTTTCTTTCGAACGGTATTAATATTTCATATATGATAAAAAGTGGAGTTAGCAGCTTTACACTCTAAGCCGACGAAGTATTTATTGGACTGTGATTCTTTTTTCGCTTTCCTTTAAAACCAAAGTTTCGGAAGATTCTTCCCTCCTTATTCAGGGTTTCAAAGGGTCAATGAAGGAAACAAACAAAGTTCCCTTTGAAACCCTGAATAAGGAGGGAAGAATCTTCCGAAACGTTGGTTTTAAAGGAAAGCGAAAAAAGAATCACAGTCCAATAAATACTTAATCTTATTTGGAAATTTAATGATTTTTTCTTCACTATCCTTGAGCTGCCTTCCATTACTAGTCAATTAAAAATTATACCAGTCCGTCTCTCTGCAAAGAGAAAATTTCTTCAAATAGTATGATAATTTTTATATTTAAATAGTAATTATACATCAAATTTCCACAAATTGAAACTGAAAAAATATTGAATCGAATTGAAGGAAGACCAGAGTGTTATGATCATTAAGAATTTTCTGTCGAAAACAAATGGTAAATTTGAAACCAATGATAAAATTAGGTTTGTTAAATATTAAAGTCAAAAAGTTTGGTATAATAACTTTTTTGATGCCCCTTTTACCCTTGAATTATCATCTTATAATAAAAAACTCAATAGTATCATATAAATTAATGCTTTAAAATTCTTAGTTTTCTTTTGAATGGCATTCTCTTATGTTATTTAATAATAGAATTATTTATTCGATACTACTAATATAATAATTGGTTTCGGAGTCCTGAGGCCCTGAAGCGAGTCGCCAGTCCCAGTAGTCATATATTTATATCCCATATTTATATAGGCATATTAAATTTGAATATCTGAAAAAATTAATTTATTTCAAAACTTTAGACGGTAGCAGTAATTTTTAGTGAATTTATAATAATCAGAAAAATAATCCTTAAAATTTCATATCGACCATTTTAGAAATGGCAAAAGGGTTTTAATTTTTTCCTCATCAAATATTCAATTAATTCTATTGAAATTTCATATCTATGAAACATTTTCTTTTATCTTTTATATCAAATAGATTTTATTAGAATATTTCAATTTTAAAGGCTAGTTTATTTGAAGTCTAATTAAAAAAACGCTAATTACTAATTTGAAATAATTTTTAAAAATAATTATAAAAAATTAATAAATAATATAAAACAATCGATTATTAATAATTATATTCAATTTTGAACGAAAATGATTGATTAGTTTTTAATAAAAATGGTAAAAGGCTAGAAAACCATAATATGACTCGCTGATGCCGGGTTACTTGCGACCCAGCCTCTTAATAATATTGACCAAAAGAATTATAAATAAGAAAGAAAACGATTTTATTTTATCTGAAGGTTTATAGTATGTCTATTATATAAGAAAATAGAATTTTGATTAAGAATTTTGTAGTTTAAAAGAAATTGTATTAAAAGATTCAATTTCTTCTCTCCGGGAGCGAATCAACTAGAAATGCCTTAAAGTTTTATTTTTTTACTCATTAGATATTTATTCAAATCTATTGAAATTTGATATCTGTATGTTATTTTCAATTATCTTTTATATCAAATAATTATTATTGGGAAAGTTGCATTTTAAAGGGTAGTTTATTTGAAGCCCAATTTGAAAAAAACGTTAATAACTCGGTTAAAAAATTTTTCAAAAATATGAAATTAATATATATTATAAAACAATTAATTATTAATAATTTAATTCAATTTTGAACGAAATCGATTAAGTACTTTTTGAGAAAATGGTCAAAAACCATCTGAACCATCAAAAAACGATGTTTTTTGAAAGCACGAGATCCCTTTGAAAAAAGTTTAAAAAGTCATATGAAACGAAATATTGACTTGTGACATGGAGGTGAATTTTAAAATGTTTCTAAAACGGCCTTTCATAGATGCTTTTCGGGGTTATTGATGATTATCTCAAAAAGTACTGAATCGATTTCGTTCAAAATTGAATTAAATTATTAATAATTAATTGTTTTATAATATCTATTAATTTCATATTTTTAAAAAATTCTCAGTCGAGTTATTGCGTTTTTTCAAATTGGGTTCCAAATAAACTACCCTTTAAAATGCAAATTTTCTAATAATAATTTCTTATATTTTACAGGCTCAAAATTTGTATACACTTCCTTCTCCGATCCATATGAAATTTTGCATACTTATTTATTTCCATTAACAATACACTGTGATAAAAAAACCAACCACCCAAATGGTAGGAAGGGTGAAAAATAAAAATTCCAGATCTTTGAACCTATCTGAACCAAATTTTGTACACTTAATTTCTGGGCTCTTAGTAAACTAGAAATGCAAAAATCAACCACCCAAAATGGGGGGGGGGGGTCAAAAATGAAAAGTCTATGCCTTTGAACCTATATGAATCAAATTTTGTACACTTAATTTCTGGGCTCTTAGTAAACTAGAATTGCAAAAATATACCACCCGAAATGGGGGGGGGGTCAAAAATTAAAAGTCTATGCCTTTGAACCTATCTAAACCAAATTTTGTACACTTAATTTCTGGGCTCTTAGTAAACTAGAAATCCAAAAATCAACCACCCAAAATGGGGGGGGGGTCAAAAATGAAAAGTCTATGCATTTGAACCTATTTGCACCAAATTTTGTAGACTTAATTTCTGTGCTCTTAGTAAATTAGAAATACAAAAATCAACCACCCAAAATGGAGGGAGGGTCAAAAATGAAAAATCTGTAACTATCTGAACCAAATTTTGTATACTCAATTTTCTCCTCAACACGCGTTTGCTCATCTCCAAGTTGCTACTTATCCACTAATTAATAATGACGAGTTATATATTTTTATGTCAAACTCAACATTGGACCCAAATGTGAACTGCGCAATATGCAATATGCAACCACAGGAATATTTGAAAAATATTCTGGTGGACTATCCTCCGATAATTCTGCTTCGCGCAGTCACTATTTGTATAAATATTTTCTTCCCTCTGAGGTGGTTGATGAACTTATATAGCAGGGGTGGCCACTAACCTTAACTTTGGGAGAAGCAAATTTATAAAACTGTTTCAAAGCGAGCCACATTGTTTGGAGAGTAATTAATGGTTTATTAAAAAAAAGACACATTTTTTATTTTATAAAATATAAATGAAGTAACATTTTGCTCTACTTACTTATAACATTAGTGTTCAATTATTAAAGTTGTTATAGGGAAATAAGGACTATATCTTTTTTTAATGCAGATAATTTATATTTCATTGCCAACGTTTCGTCAACTTTGTTGACTTCTTCAGGGCTCAAATAGTTAACTTCCCTGAATATTTGTCATTTTTATAATTATTATTTCTTAGTACATACCTAAACATAGTTAGTTAGTTAGTTAACATAGTTAGTTTATAAACATATCAAGGCAAGTCATCAACATCAATCAGATTGAACATTTTTTCTTTTTTAAAAATTAGTGTTTAATTAGTAATTAAAATAAAAAAAAGAAATAACATTTTACTTTTGAGAAGTGCTTTTACCAGAGTTCATGTTGACTGTTGTTTGAAATCTGGCTGATAATTGGTAAACGCAGTTCGCACGAGTTTACTTAAATGTTCATCAGTTAGTTCGGATCTATATTTAGGTTTAATGAACTTAAGCGTTGAGTACAGTGATTCACACACATAAGTAGTTCCAAATATTGAGATTAGTCTCTTAGCACACTCTTTTGCTAGTTGGTATTTTTCTTCTGTGAACTTCTTCTAAAACTCTATGGCCGAAACACCACTTCGTTTGAATCCTTTTAGTCCTTCATCCTCTTGAAATTCTACTATCTCTCTTAATTTAATTTTTGTATTATTATTTTTTTAATTTAATTATTATTCTTTTTAAAATCAGTATTATTTAAGAGAGTTCAAGAGGGTTCAAGAGCCGCACGAGATTGACTGAAGAGCCCCATGCGGCTCGCGAGCTACGTTGTGGCCACCCCTGTTATATAGCTTCGTGTAAATAATAATGAACATCTCTAATGAGGAACAAGCCAAAGACTTTGTGGCGAGGCTCTCCGCCTTATTGAATAATTCAAATAAAATTACAAATGGGATTTTTTATTCTTTTTTATTTATTTATTTTATTTATTTATTTTTATTATTTTTTGAGTATTTGTTGGGACGGCATAATTGCTGATCTGAAAAACTTGTATAATTAAAATATAACAATGTAAATAGATAATATGTAAATAATTGTAAATAGTAAATTCGTAATTTTATTTTAAACACTTGATAAACCTTTTTAAGATTTATGAGGGAAAAAATAAACGAAAAAAAATAATGAAATAAAATAAATAAATAAATGATTTATAAAAAGTTTGTATATATATGTGTAAAGTATAATTTAAAGCAAAATACATATTGTTGTACTATATAAATAAATAATTATGCGCACAACTGCTTTGCGCAGGGTTTATCTGAGAGGGGATTGTGGCTAATGATATGCACTTATATTATAAAAAAAAATATTCCAAATCATTATTACATTATAATTCTGCTGAGAATGAAATACAAAATATTATTGTTACTGCCACTGAAAGAGGAGACAGAGGGGAATGCATTGGATTTCCTTCACTGACTTTTCAAAGTGAGTAGAATATTATTGATTAAAAATTTGTATACCATATAATTATATATTAATTGTATTTATATAAAAAAATAATTTGTAATGATCTCGATTGTAATGATCGCCAAATCCCATTTTAATTAATTACAGACCCTGAAGGAGGGAATAGCCTCCGAAACGTCGGTTTTATGAATAAAAAGATAGTGTAAATTATCTTCTTCTTTTTTTTGGACTGCCTCATCGATATCCACTTATTTTTTTTCATTTATAATGGTTTTAATTTTTAATTATAATTGAAGCTAACTAAATTTTGAGAGCCCCATTTTTCTAAAATGTTCAGGTCGAGTATTAGTGAAGCATTGTTTCGATTATTCGGGAGTGACGGAGCGCCGTGAAGAGTGTTCATTGTAGAACCCTAGACTTGCTCTTAATTAATTTCATTTTGATTCCCTTTACCAGAATTTAGTTGATTCTTTTCAAAGCATTATCTAATTTTTTTCTTCTTCTAGAAATGTATATTTAAGCAAAGCAAACTTCTTTCCTTTGGATTCAGAACATTCGATGAAGTTTTTTTATTTGCCAGAGTCAGTCTGATCTTGCCTATTGGTGAAAATCATGGGAAGTAAATGCATTGCTCTTGTGGGAGAATGGAAATTGTTTCCGCAACAGCTTTCTGCCAGCAAATTTCAAGAGGAGTGAATTCCTTTACATCTAATTATTAATTCTGTATATTGTAAATAAATAGCACATTTTTTCGTGGTTTTCGCCACTAAGCTCAGAAAGTCTGTCAACTTTGAGACGTCTAGTTAGGAAAGGCAGCATTTTCTATACTAGCTAGTGCTATCTTGTATAGCTTTACAAACAATTAATTAGGATAAATAAATAAGAATTAATATGAAGAAAATTTTGAAAAAAATATTTTTTAAATATAGTAGTTTTAATTTGGTAGCTCGCAAGGTCCAAAATAAAAGATTGTTTCATGTGTGAAATAATCTCCAGTCCGCCATCGATGAAAAGAAACTTTATTTTGTCTTTCAATTTAATTATAAACTTTCTACTCCACTTTTCTTAAATCTTTTTCTAACTTACTAATTTTAACATTGTATTCAATCATTCATTCATACTTGTTTAGTAATTTTCTTTGGGTATTTTACATAAAATGGCCAGGAAAAATACAGAAAATCAAAATAATAAAATTTCAAAAATAAGTAAAATATTTATTAGTTATTTATAGAAAAAGATAATATTAAAGGTATTTAATATTTGGAAATTATATCAATACGTTTATACAAATAAAATTTTTTTAAAACTATTATCTAATTATTATTTAAAATATAATAAAGATATATATTGAAAAATAAAAAGAATTCTTGTAAAAACATAAAATTAACTACTACGAAATCTCTATATGGATACACACATACTAGCCGGATTGTTTCCAAGCCATTGTGCTTATATCCCCTCCATTAAAAATAAACGCCCAAATATGTTTATTTGTTTTTTATCAAAACTACGTGGTAAATAATTTCAATTTTTTTTTTTTTTTAATTACTCCGAATAAATTATTCTAACAAATATTAGTTTTTCATCATGAATGTGAAAGTCCTTCAAGGAAAAAAATGAAATAATGATCATATCCCTACCCTTTCTCTATTTACCCTATGTTAAAAATGTCATTTTTAATTGCAATTATTTCATGTTTCGATCGGCTGGCTAAATGGGCATCTATGTTCCCGAGGCCAATAAAAGAGAAAAAAAAAAAAAAAATTTCATGTTTGGTGTCGTAAATCGTCTTCAAATTTTAACAATATGTGTATTATCCTTTTAAAGACTTATATTCCAAGTTTTAAAAACTTCTTGAATTTTTGTATTTGTGAAAGAACTACCTTAAGAGGATATTTCGAATTTTTTTCATCCTAAAATTCTTAATTAAGAGAAAAATTTTGATAGATAGAAATTGTGAATAAAAACTCAATAAATTAAAGATAATATATATGGGGAGTGTAAAAATTTAATTTAAATTCTAGGCTTTTTGTCAGAAGTGAAAGAGATTCATTTTCTAAAATTTATGAAGTTTTTTAGAAAAATTGTTCACCTGCATTACTTAATAGAATCTTGTAATTGAATTTTGACCTACTTCAACCAACCCTTCTTGAAACTTTAGAGGAATACATGTTTGTGATGTCAATATAATATAATCAAAAAATAATTAACTCAATTGGGAGGATTAGGATTATTGGTACAAAAAAACTATCCGAAATATAAATTAAAATAGCAGACCCTTTGCCCAATCAAGACCAAAATTTACACAGGTACTCTTTAGGATTATTAAAATATTGCTGCTTATACCAACTATCCTAGTCAGGAGAAATGAGGGAGGGAGTGTAAAAATTTAATTTAAATTCTAGGCTTTTTGTCAGAAGTGAAAGAGATTTTACACAGGAGGCTCAGGAAATATTGCTTAAAAATCAACTATCGAAATATAAGTATGTATAAAATAAAAATATATACCTAGGTATTTAAAAAAAAAGCTTTTATTTGCAAATACACTAAAAAGCAGAAAATATTTTTTCTATAGTACTCTAAAAATATGATTACTCACATGATTAAAAATAAAAACGTGCGTTTATCTTTAAATTTGATTAACATAAGAGCCCACACTTTTATTTTTAGTCATGCGAGTAAGCAAATGTTAAGAATAGGTACTAAAGAAATAAGTATTCATTTTTTAGTACATTTTGAACTAAAAGCTGTTTTTAAAAATGTTTTTTTAATATATTTTTATTTAATATTAATATTTAAATGTAATTTTTGTTTTTCAGAGGATGAGGAACAAAATAATTGCAACGTTTCGCCACTTTTTATGCAGCCTCTTCAGGCTCTTGATAAATAAAGCTCCAAACACTGTCATTTTTAAGCTCTGCCATTAATATACATACAGACACTCGAACACATCTCTATTTTATCATCAACAACTCAATTGATGATAAAATAGAGATGTATTCGAGTGTCTGTATGTATATTAATGGCAGAGCTTAAAAATGACAAAGTGTTTGGAGCTTTATTTATCAAGAGCCTGAAGAAGCTGCAATAAAAGTGGCGAAACGTTGCAATTGATAAGTCGTAAACAAACACTTATTTTGTTCCTCATCCTCTGAAAAACAAAAATTACATTAATAAATTATGGAACTGAATCCCAATGATGATTAATATTTAAAGGTAATTTATCTCCAAGATGAATATATAAATATATTATAAGTAGTAATGTCAAGAAATTTATTTAAGCTCTATTTGAGGTATATGAGTCAAACCATTGACCAGGATGCAGTTGTCGGCCGCCACAGGGCACCTCTCCCATAAGAAACGAAAGAAATTTTTCTGTTTTTGGTTCTTATATTTTTTTTCAGGAAACGTTTCGACAAGTATGCCTTGTCATCATCAGTCTATAAAGTAAATACAAAACAAGGAACATGAATATAAAAAAAGATGATAAAAAAAAGATAAATTTATATTCATGTTCCTTGTTTTGTATTTACTTTAGACTGATGATGACAAGGCATACTTGTCGAAACGTCTCCTGAAATAAATATATAAGAACCAAAAACAGAAAAAAAATTTTCATTTCTTATGGGAGAAGCACCCTGTGGCAACCGACAACCACATCCTAGTCAATGGTTTGACTCATATACCTCAGAGTATTATAGTGCTTAAATATTTAATAACGAGTCCTTATTAGTTTACTACAATTTTGTTATACTGTAATAATAAAAATATTTATTATTTATGCTTAAATATTCATAATTGATAAAGATTTATCCGGAAAAGTTACGTTCAATTTAAATATTTTTATAAGAATTCTATTTTTTTCAATATTATGGATTCATGAATATTAGATTTTATAAGGAATAAATATACAATTGTATTAAATAAATAAATTTATTTAAATCTTTATAAAAAGTTATAACTAGTAATAAAATTTGAAAGGTATAAATTTACATAAGTATCATATTTAATATTAATATTATTATTTTTTATTTATAAAATATAAAGGAACAGTGGTAGAGATTTTAAAAGTGAGATATTTAACACCAAAAATGTATAATATAAATAATAAGAAAGAAGAAAATAATTAAATATCGTCGGTCAAAAGAGCTGTAGGTTCTGTGGCCATGAAAAAACTATGAATTTTTTTGCTCATTTCAGGGCCTATTCTTCGAACTGATGTCAAAGGTCCAGTGCCTCGGCGAATCTGTATTGAACAAAATACAGTATTAATCTTTTTTTGTAAAAATGTATCATTGAAAGATCAGAGCTATAGAAAATTACTGTGTTAGTTAATTGTTAATTAAAACGAACTAAAGTAATTACTCTGGTGAATTTTAATATAATTATGATAAAGAATAAGATTTCCATTATTATATTTAGAAAGCCCGTTCTTATTTACTGTATACTTTTATAAAACAGTCAGTAAATTGAATTAATAAAAAATACAATTTTTCGAGAAAAAATTTCCCCTAACTAATCAGAAAATTGTAAGCGGTATAATTTCTTTCTTTCATATTTATATTCAATAGAATATAATGGGAGAGTATTGCGATCTCCAGTCTGGGTCCTGATTCTGAGAGCTTGTAACTCAGAGATGAAAAAAAGTTAATTTCATTTTGTAAATTCTAGGTGGAAGGAATCGTTGCCCTTAATGGTTGGAAACCGGATTTAGGATATAAAACCGGAAATTGTGGTCCGCTGAGGACATAAAAATTTTTAAGAAAAAATAAAAACCGACTTCAAAAATTAAATGCAACAAATATAAAAATACACTAAAAGGTATAAAATAATTATTATCTTATTTAGTTACAACTAAACGACGAAATATTAACACAAAATTACTTTTTAAAGTCGGTGCCAAACAAACTATACCTATAAGCGAGCGTACCCGCCAAACGTACTAAGTAAGATCCGTCGAGTGCGATTCATAAAAGGTATATGTTTGGCACCAACTTCAAAAAGTAATTTCGTGTTAATATTTCGTCGTTTAGTTGTAACTAAATAAGATAATAATTATTTTATACCTTTTAGTGTATTTTTATATTTGTTGCATTTAATTTTTTGAAGTCGGTTTTTATTTTTTTCTTAAAAATTTTTACAATCTAATAATCTCAAAAATAATATTTTATTTATAAATTCGGTTGGTTAATGTACAAATAATGTAAAAATATAATATACTGATGAAAATTCACTAAGATTTCAAGCTTATTTTGTTAAAAAATATACAATCTTATGATAATTAAGTTTTAATTCTGACAATTTTAATCATAACTTACTGGTGGGACCAGCTTTGTCAAACGGCGGAAACTTATTTGTACACCTTATATATAAGAAATATTCTGATATTGATGAGAATCAGTTAAAAATTGAAGTTTAAGTACCAAATTGATCCTACTATATTAAAAGACCAAAATGTCAAGGAGATATAACTTAGAACTATTATATTAAGTACATTATGTAAATGGGAATTCTCAAAACTCAATTTTTCAAATATTTTTCATTAATAAATATGATATTGCGAATTTTTTTTACTTTAATTACGATTTTTATACTGCCAAAATATTTGGTAAAATCAAATGATGAACTTGGTTGAATGTTCCAATTGAATCAAAAAACTATATTTAAAAGGAAATATTATTTACTTGATTTAGCTTTCGAAATTAATAAATATTTTGGTAACCTACAATTGATTAAAATAATAAAATATATTGTTGTATATATATGGACATGGGGGAAGTGTTGCTCGATGCCCGAATTATTGTAAAATATGTAATTTAAATAAAACATTTTGTTAAAAAAAATAAATAAATATTTTGGTATATTAATTTAATATTAATTTGCGATTATTGGAATCCAAAATAAATAATCTAAACTACGATAAATTTATCTCAATGTATAATAATTCCTATAGCGCCCATGCTATTCTCGTTGTTCTTGCCTGCTGATGACGTCACGTTCTCGAGTTGGCCTCACTTCACTCTGTGTGGAGAGTGGCAGAGGGCGTGTCTATATCTTATATGGTCTAAGCCTTGAACACACAACAAAGTTTGCGGAACACTGGTATTGATAAAATATTATTAATATAAACAACTAATTTACTAAGAATATTGTATTGTTTTTTTTTTTTTTTTTTTTTTATAGCAATAAAAATTTATAATAAGAAATTTGACATGTAAGCTCTTTAATTTGTTCCCCTCCATATTCATTATATTCTTATATTTTTGACAAAAATGCATGCTTGTTTTAAAAAAGAAGAATATTAAGTAGAAAATAATCTCTTAAATCTGTGTAAATGAACTTATTTTCATTGTTGTGACTTTTCAATTTAATAATTAATTATTTAATCATTATTATTTGATAATTAAGTTGAATAATTGTTCAAAATAATTATTAATATTTTTTTTTTAGATCTAATTGGTCATTATAAACAGTTATTTTCTTTAAAGCAATTTGAACCGCGAAAGTTAAATAATTTTTCATGTTAATTCTACATTAAGAAAATTATTTTAATATTTTTTGATTTTATTGAAAAGGAAAAATAAATAGAGCATTCGACGGGTTTCGAACTCGTGTCTCTCTCTCCTTTACGCGAATAGTTCATATGAAAGTTGTTCAGTTTGTTTTGTAGATTTGGGAAATGGAAAGAAAAATATAGGTTTCTATTTAAAGAACAGAACTTGACATTAAAATACCCTTGAAAGATTGTTCTATGTCGACAACAATATGATAGTTTAGTTTCCCCCTCGATATAAATAAACTTTTTTCATATAATGCACTGTTTTTGAATTATAAGATTGTCTCAAGATAAAAAAAAAACTCACCCGGTATACAAATTTATTGATAAGGAACATGAGGAAATAAAAATAAAAAAGTAGTTTCTATTTCCATTATAAATATATTTGGCATTTTCATTTAATTTATATAATAGGTCATTAAAAGTATATGACAAAAAAGAGAATAACAATTTCAACAAATTCAAGTTCAGGGATTAATATTTTTTTTTTTAATGATAATTCACGTATATAATACGTCGTTTTTTTTATAAATTGCCTGAAAATAATAAATATTTATATTTATTAAAATAGATTTTTATATTTAAAAAATAAATAAATATAAGAAATAAAGACAGTTTATACCGGGTGAGTTTTTTTATCTTGAGACAGTCTTATAACTCAAAAACAGTACATTATATAAAATAAAGTAAAAATTTCAAATAAAAGTTTATTTATATCAAAGGGGAAACTAAACTACGCTATTGTTTGTCGACCTAAAACAAGCTTTCAAAGGTATTTCAAGGTCAATTTTTAAATGGAATTTTATATTTTTCTTTCCATTTCCTAAATCTACAAAAAATTGCTCGCATTTGTGGAGAGGAGCCTCCAAGTATTCTCTTAATACCTTAGATGCAATTCAGAGGCGAGCTATCAGACTGATAGGCGATCCTACATTAACTGACACTCTCGACTCCCTAGCCCATCGTAGATCTGTCTCCGCCCTATCCCTTTTTTATAGATATTGCCATGGCTTTTGTTCTGACGAAATAAAATCGATAATCCCACCAAAGGCCTCATTTGCCCGAAATACACGATTTTCTAAAATTAAACACCCCTACGCGCTTAAACTAGATACTAATCGAACAAACGCATTCGCCAATTCATTTATCCCTATGACATCTAGAGACTGGAATTCTCTTCCCCCGACCGTCTTTCCAGCTACTTATAACCTTCAAACTTTCAAGACCAGCATCCACAGATACCTTCGACCTCTACCCAATCCCTAAATCTCCCCTTATCTTCACGTTACAAGGGTCCACCACGGACTTCAGAGGTTGTACCTTCTTGGTGCAACTTCTTCTTGTATCAATATCATTATAAAAAAAAAAAAAAAAAAAAACTATTTTTTTATACATCAAATAAAAAAATATTAAATCAATTAGATCTCAAAAATATCCTAATAATTATTTTTAACAATTATTCAACTTAATTATCAAATAATAATGATCAAATATTTAATTATTAAATAAATAATTTAATAATTTTCCGACACTGTCCTGTGACATTCCGGAGTGTATCGCAAAAGTCTTCTGGGTGAAAAACATCTGTCTTCAACTAAAAAATGCTCCATTTTTATTATGCTAATAATACAATATAACTATCTACTGAATAGACATGAGAAATAAACTTTTTTAAGCTCAAGAATTTTAAATAGATCTATTAAGTACAAAATAATCTCTAAAATCTGTCAATAATGAAGTTTTAAGATCATTATAAATACTTATTTTCATTGTTGTTACTTTTTGATTTAATAATTAATTATTTAATCATCATTATTTGATAATTAAATTGAATAATTGTTAAGAATAATTATTATTTGGATTTTTTTTAAGATCTAATTGATTTAATATTTTTTTTATTTGATGTCGTATAAAAAATAGTTCTTATGAAAGTTGTTCAGTTTTTTTGTAGATTATGAATATGTACAGAAACATATTGGTTTCTATTTAAAAAACAGAACTTGACATTGAAATACCCTTGAAAGCTTGTCCTAGGTCGACAAACAATAGCGTAGTTTAGTTTCCCCTTGATATAAATAAGCTTTTTTTGAAATTTTTTTCCATATAATGCACTAGTGATAAGACTGTCTCAAGATAAAAAACTCACCCGGTGCATCAAGCAGAGATTTCTATTTATGAATCAACAATTCTGCTACAAAACAATATCTTTTCAATTAAAAAAAGACTTCTGCCTTCATTTCTTATAATTATAAAAGAATCAAGAATATTGATAAATATAATCATATATTTACAATCATGGAACCGATTAAATATGTGTAGGCCCGACCAGGCAGTTAGTAAGCGTTCTCATTAGTAGTGTAATTAAAATAAAAAAAGTCATCAAGAATTCTCCCTCAAAATATATAATATTATATTCTTTTTATATTGAAAAGAATTTTAATGAAGCCCCTAATAATTTTCTCATTAATATATAAAAGAATAATTAACATATTAAAGAGAAAATTGATGAAATTTGAAAATTGTATTCTGATGGCCTTCAATGGTAACGAAGGTATAAGAAAATTTAGACGAATGTGTGACATGACTATTTGGTAGGTAAACTAATGATACATGTTTGTTTTTGGATTCTAACTGTACTTTTGTAAATTAATGTCAAGAATGTTCTTATAATTGTAGAAGCCCTGAAGAAGTCGGCAAAGTCGACGAAACGTTGGTGGATAAATAAAAAAAGTCACACATAAAAAACTTGTCCTTATTTTCCCAATATAAACTTTCAAATTATTTAATAATAATATATAAATAATTAAAAAATACGTAATATAATAAATGAAATATCATTATACTCTAATAAATTTATCGAAATTGAATTCTAAATAATCGATATGATGTATACTCACTTGGTCGGGCCCAATGTCGTCCTAACGGGGTTTCATTATTACTGGTATATTGGGTGGTTTGGGTATCCGGGGCTCTGGCATTGGTTTTGGTTTTTTACGGAGAACACACCGCATCGCCCCAGGGTGTTTTAAAGAGGGTTTCATTTTTAATAATGGGCATAGCACAGACAATGTGAGCATTATATAGTAGAGCGAGAAACGATTCTCAAAAATAATTAAATCAATTTAAATTCTTAAGAAAAAAATTAAAAATAAATATTTAAAAGTTAATCTAGTTTTTTGAATTAAATTCTATTTCTATCGAAATTCTTTATTAATTTATTAATATTCTAATTTGAAAAATAATTTAAAAAAAAAAATTTTTAAGAAAAAAATAAAAACCGACCTCAAAAAATTAAATGCAACAAATAAAATACACTAAAAGGTATAAAATAATTATTATCTTATTTAGTTACAACTAAACGACGAAATATTAACATGAAATTACTTTTTGAAGTCGGTACCAAACAAACTATACCTATAAGCGAGCGTACCCGCCAAACGTACTAAGTAAGATCCGTCGAGTGCGATTCATAAAAGGTATATGTTGGCACCGACTACAAAAAGTAATTTCATGTTAATATTTCGTCGTTTAGTTGTAACTAAATAAGATAATAATTATTTTATACCTTTTAGTGTATTTTATTTGTTGCATTTAATTTTTTGAAGTCGGTTTTTATTTTTTCTTAAAAATTATTTTTATTGTTCTCTTTTTAGTGATGTTATTAATAGTGATCATATCATCAGAACTTGACCAAATTAATATGACACCATCCCTAAGACACCCCTTTCGGATAAAAAAGAACCATCGAAATCGGTTCATAAACAAAGAGGTTAGGTCTAAACAAACCTAATAAAAAAGGACTAATACCTATGAAAAAAACGAAAAAAATGGGACCAATCGGAAGCTAGACTGGACCCAATGCAAAAAAAATTTTCAAAATCGGTTGAGAATTGGCGGAGATATGAGGTAACATAGGCACAAAAAAAAAAAAATCAGTCGAATAGAGAACCTTCTCCTTTTTTGAAGTCGGTTAATTATATAATATATTCGCCTGCATATAAAATAATCTAGGTATACATATCAATTATATATTAATTAATTAATTAATCTAATTTAATGATAAGAAACAAAATTTGGATTCCTATTAGTTAAGTGTTAATTGAATGTAATAATTTGAATGATTGTTCCTAATTCAAAATGACTTCAGTAAGCCCATGATTGAAAATTAATCAATTTTAATTATTTCATATTTCAACAACTAATACTTAAAACCGAGGGGTGAACCGTGACCTAATATCGTATACAAGTTCATTTCCAAGTAGAAGACAATAGATAAAGGGGCATTATCTAATGAATTCAAAAATAATTCCAAAGACGTGTACACCTAATTCCAATCGCGGTTCACCCCTTGCTTCAAACTTACTGGTACTGGCTCTTTAAAAAAAAAATCCATTAATTCATTTTTTTGCAAGAATATTCATCTGTAGAATATGATGAGATAATTGTTAAATAAACAAAAACACTTGTAATTTTGTGGATCAAAACAATGAGATTTCACTAACTGTTCTATAACTTGTTAATGTATAGATATAATAATAATAATTTATCATTTTCAAGTGAAAATTTTAAGGAATGCTAAATGTACTTATATTTATTTACTCTTGAAACTTCATACCCCATTATTTGATTAATGTTTGTTTCGTGGATAAATCGTCTTGGAAGAAAAATACAAAGTTTTGTTTTATTTTTACAGACGATAAAGTATTTTTTTTTTTTATTTACTTCTAATTTCTCTTTTTTAAATTTTAATTATTTATTTCAGTGATTCTCAACCTTTTTTTCGTCACGGCACACTTTTAATAATTTAAAAATTTGACGGCACACTAACAATAAAATAAATTAATATAATTTTATTTGGTTTATTGATTGATGTACCTATAAAATTATCATAGGACATTCTGCATCCTGTAAAATGTTACTACCTCTTCAGTTCAAATGATAAAATAAATATTTGGATTAAATGTAGTGTCAATTGATAAAGAAATGTAAAAAAAAATAAATAATTTTCAATTTGGGATGGACCGCCGTGGCGGCACACTTCAAGAATCTCGCGGCACACTAAAGTTCCGAGGCAAAGTGGTTGAGAATCACTGATTTACTTATTGATAGATATTAAATGGCAAATTTTTCATTATTAGTAAAAATATACTTACCAAATCTAAATCAATACTTATTAATGGATCAAGAGTTTTATATCTTTACCATTTAAAGAAACCCATTCAATTATAAATAGATAATATTCTAGATAATAATGTTTAAAATATAAAACTGATTACATTCTTAATTAATTATAATTCAATTTTAAATTTTTAGTAAAAATATTAATTAAAGAAAAAATTCTCAAGAAATGATATCCATTAAAAAAATTTTATTCAGTAGGTATATTTTAAATTTCTAATTTTTATAATTATTGTCTTGAACATTTTAGAGAAATTTTTTTTTTTTTTTTTTTTAATGCAATCGAATGCAAGAAGGGGTGCACCAGTAAAGATGCAGCCCCTATGGATCTCGAAAGATCCTTGCATTACCGAAGAGAAGAGAAAGTTGATTAAGTGAGAGGGTGTAGACGTAGGTGTCTATGCACTCCGGTTTTGAAGGTTTGAAGATTATAGGTGCTGGGAAAGATGGAGGCTGGGAGAGAGTTCCAGTTCCTTGAAGTCATGGGGATATATGTATTGGCGAATGAAGTGGTCCGGCACTTTTCTAATTTGACCGCGAAAGAGTGTTGGGAGTCGGCAAAAACGCGTGCTACGTGCAAAGCATGCTTTGGGGGGAATTATTGATTTTATCTCATCAGAGCACCCTTCTAATAACTTGATACATTCATTCGTGTTGCAGCAAATGACCAAGCGATATGTTGCAACTTTGAATGTATTCGTAAAATTTTGGATCCAGAAAATCAACTTCACTTTCGAAATATTTCCCGTTTTTAGATAAGATTGATGAATAATTTAATGTATATAGTATTTTGTCTATAACCAATATTTTTTTATAACTAAATGGATTTCTTCTAGTAAAAGTTGACTTTCTAGGTTGTGTTTTGGATCATCACTCATTAAATAAGAAATTCTTGTATAATAAATATATGGTATGTTGCGGTAAAAACGGGTTCTTACTAGTTAAAACGCGTGTCTATGTGATGAGAGCTACAGAGACATAAGATTGATTGAGTTGCAAAAGAAATGTGAAAGCAATGGATATTCGAAACAATTTTTCAATAAAGTTCTAACTAAATATAGAAAAAATAAATTAGTAACGGAAGTGATTAAAAAGGAAGATAAAATTATTAAAGGCTCCATCCCATATATTCATGATTTATCTGCGAAAATCTTGAGAATTCTGAATAATAATGACATAAAATTAGTACACAGTGTTGGCAGGCCACTCATGAACATATTCAATAATAAGACTCATCTTGAAAAACTTGATAAAATGGGTGTTGTTTATGAGATAGTTTGTGATTCATGTAAAAAAGATAAAAAAACACACAAGTATATAGGTGAGACTTCAAGACATTTGAGACAAAGAATTAAAGAACATATTTCATCGATTAATGGAAATAAATTGGTCTCCGCGTTATCCATTCATGCTATTGACAACGAGCATACTTTCGATTTTGAAGGAGTAAAAATACTAGATTATGAGAAAAATTGGACCAAGAGAAAAATAAAAGAATCTCTTTATATATTGAAGGATATCGATAATTCTGTAAATTTCAAAATGGATTCTGAAAGCATATCAGAATGTTATAGTCTAATTGTGTCATTGTTGTAAAAATATTGATTTGATTTGGTGTGTTGATTAAACAAGTATTGATTTTGAAAGAAAAATGTAATAGGAAGATGTGTGTTTTTTGATATTTCATTAATAAAAAATTAAAAATAAAGAATGAATTTAACTTATAATGTGTTTTTAGAATAGATTATTTATAATGGGTTTTTTAATTGTATAATAATTGACGATGCAATGAGATAATTAGAAAAAAATAAAATTGAAAATAGTATTTAATATAATCATTAATTCAAAATAGTTTCTAGTTCACTGGTAAACGTTTTTATAAATTGTTGCTATATATGTATATATGTGTGTGTGATTGTAATGAATTGTGTGATCTATCTATATTGAAGATTTAAGAATGAATGTTTCATGTGAAATGACAAATTCCGGTTCTTGAACGAGATGTATGTATGATTTCAAATTATTGTAAAAAAAAATTTTGTGTTATATAATTTTCTATAAAAAGAAAAAATGTAAATAAATGTTTCATTTCAATTTTTAGAACTACTGAGGATGGTCGACCAGTGGTGACCGAAACTGTATAGTTATCAATTAAATAATTCTAATAGTTATTAAAATTATTGTTTTATTATATTTGTGACAAAA
>JALMQS010000092.1:8941254-8954250 GCA_024734495.1 Forficula auricularia | reverse complement strand
CAGGTTTGGCACAAAAATCTTCTTGCCAAACTACCAGCCTTTGGATTCACACCAACACTTCGCAAATGGATTGAAAGCTTTCTGACAAACCGAAGTATAAAAGTTGTGGTGGATGGAACATCTTCTGAATCGTTCTCCACAAACTCTGGTGTTCCCCAAGGCTCTGTAATCTCCTCCACACTCTTCCTTATTTATATAAACGACCTTATTGATCAAACGGCAAACCCCACTCATTGTTACGCCGACGATAGCACTCTACACGGCAAACCCTCTCTCCCGAATAATCGAATCAATATTGCCTCCTCAATTACTCTCGACCTAGACAAACTGAATAAATGGGGCTCTCAAAATTTAGTTAACTTCAATTCAAACAAGACTCAATGTTGTCTAATTTCTAGGCGCGAAAATAGAGATTTCCCTGATATTCACTTCGATTCGAATACCCTGAAAATGTGTGACAGCCTATCCATGTTGGGCGTCTCTGTCGCATCTGACCTGTCTTGGAATGAACACATCTCCTCTGTGGCGAAATCTGCAGCAAGGAAGATTGGCTTCTTATTCAGGTCCAAGCGATTTTACAAACCCCCACAACTTCTCACCATCTACAAGGCCCAAATCCGCCCCTGTCTCGAATACGGCTCTCATCTGTGGAGAGGAGCCTCAAAATATTCTCTTGCTACCCTTGATGCAATTCAGAAACGAGCCGTCAGGCTAATTGACGATTCTACCCTCACCGACTCCCTCGACTCGCTGGCTCATCGAAGAGATGTCTCCGCCCTTTCCCTTTTCTATAGATACTATCACGGCAGGTGCTCTGATGAGATAAAATCAATAATTCCCCCAAAGCATGCTTTGCACGCAGCACACGTTTTGCCGACTCCCAACACTCTTTCGCGGTCAAATTTAGAAAAGTGCCGGACCACTTCATTCGCGAATTCATATATCCCCATGACTTCAAGGAACTGGAACTCTCTCCCAGCCTCTATCTTTCCCAGCACCTATGATCTTCAAACCTTCAAAACCAGGGTGCATAGACACCTACGTCTACACCCTCTCACTTAAACAACTTTCCCTTCTCTTCGGTAATGCAAGGGTCTTTCGAGATCCATAGGGGCTACATCTTTACTGGTGCACCCCTTCTTGCATTCGATTGCATTAAAAAAAAAAAAAAAAAAAAAAAATATATGGAATGTTTTTACTAAAAATTTTTGGACCGTATAAAAGATAACATTTTTACGGTTTGACAACCTCCGCTGTTTGTGTAGGTGGACCTGTGAATTTCCATTTCCGGAACTAGATTGATGGGGGAATAGATAATAGCGGGAAAGCTGAAGAATAAAAGAGATGGTTCGTAACGGAAGCTGCATCATTTACATGTTTATATTGTGCTCAGTACTCATCTAATAATACCAAACTCCCATAGATAGATAGATACAAGTTATTTATTGAGAAATTCTTCGACCGAATAAGGCCTTGTCTTTTTAGAAAGTGGTCCAATTCCAAACCATGTAATTATACTACGAAACCCCTATCATTCAAATTACTTAAAACTATTTCACTCTATTTATTGATAATTATTCCAAGGAGTCATGATGCATTATTTTCATCTTAAAAAATAGGTATAATTACAAGCATCTGGCGAGTCATTTGTCCTGTCAGGGATCAAGGCCTTTGCATTCCAATTAATTTTAATTCATTTAAAAATTTGCACGGTTTATGATTTAAAAGACAAAAAACTTTAATTTCTTTTTAATATCTTCGATAAATAAAAAATTAGGGGAATAATGTTTGGAACAGGATGTTGCCAGTCCAGTATTTATTTATTTTTAAGACAAAAAATGATTAAGTATTAATTACTTTGAAGAACATGACAATATCTCTGAAAGCTATGTCCAGTTTCGAAAGCCACAAGTTCGAATAAATAACGATCCTTATAAAACAACAAGTAAATTAGTAGAAAAAGTGTCACACTCCTTAAAATTTGTGTAGTCGGTCCGAAAATTTTAGTGATTTAGTATCCACTTTCTGTTTATTCTCATGAGTTGAAATACCAGATTAAATCTAGGTATCAACTCAACTCAACTCGCGAAACTAAATTTTTTTCATTTAAAATAATTTATAATATTATAATGGTTAGAAAGTTTTTTGAGGTGTTTCGAAATTTTTTGGTTTACTAGATGTGAAGTAATAGTGGAATTGAATAAAAAAATTTAAGATAATCTGTTTCGAAGGTGTACATTTATATATAATGTTTCGGTCCTTTTTTGAACCTTCATCAGTACCTAAGATACAAAAAAATTAACAATTGTCAATGCTTTCCAACCATTATATTATAAATTCTACGGAAATATCAACGCTAAGTCACAACAAGATCCATTGAGATTCCACTACATATTGTTATTGTAAATTCATTTATACTAGCTACAGTAAATTACAAAATAAAATCAGGGTCGTTTTCGAGAAAAAGGTGCAATACCTAAAAACATCAAAGTAAAAGTTTACTTCTAGCAGGCTGATTTAAATTGTATCGTATAGCCTATATAAAATATATTTTAGGAGGTGTTAGTATTGACGAATTGCAATAAAAATGCCATATAACATGTGTCTAATTTTTATTGAGTACAGAGATACAGCTGAGTTCAATGCATTTTCGTTTCATGTGTTGGTACACCGATTGCTATGGGTTTCTATGGGCGTATTTATCGAATATCAACAGTAGATGTTCAAGTTGGGAAGTTGTGCTTTAGTTTACATTGAAGTTTTCATTGTGATTTGTTGGTCAAGTCTACTGTACTGTAGCCTGTAAACATGCCGCACGTATTTACACATGCTGAGTATGCCGATATTGGGTTACATACTAACAGCTGTATCTCTGCACTCAACAAAAACACATGTTATATGGCATTTTTTAATGCAATTCGTCTATACTACCACCTCCTAAAATATTTACTATTCCTCCTGAAACACCCTGTAGGTATACTTGTTTCATTTCATTTTTAAGAATAACAGTTTATGCTACCAGAGACATATATATACAAACAGCCACTCTACTGATATTAGTCTTTAAAGGATTTAAATGAGCTCAAAATGTGTTCCGGAGAAAATTCAAATTCAAATTTTTCGGCCAAAACAAAATAGACAAATTCAGTCTGGCAATATTTTTCACGCTGCTAGTTTAGAAATTGTGTATTTAATTGCCTATCGCAGAGGTCGCCAAAGTGGTCTATATAGACCCCCAGGGGTCTATTTAACAAAAGCGCGGGTCGATCTGATCGAAAGGGTCTATTGGGGGTCGAAGAAAAAACATTTCTTAATACGCAAATCACACATACCTAATTGAGTATGTAAAATTTGTGAATTTTTTTATAATTGACTTAATATCATTTTCTTTATAGAACATAAATTAATAACATATATTTATTCGGGTGAAACAAGTATTTACGTGCCACTGCACGAACTCTGCACTTCTGGTTTATAAGTCATATGCATATGTGCGCATGCTCATGTCCAAATGTCACGTGTGACGAGCATTGACTTAACAAACGCAAATATAAATATTTAGATCTTCATTGCTACGTAAGGATTATCAGTATTTTTCAAATCTGCGACAATTAGAAATAAAAGAAGAAGACTTGGAAATATATACAGGTCATCTGCAAAAACTGAGCGACGATTTTAAACTGCGCTTTGTTGATTTGGAAAACATTGAGATCCCTGATTGGATTATTGTGCCATTTTCTGCTCAAATTGAAAACGTGGACATCAACCTGCAAGATGAGCTTGCTGAATTATTAACGGATCTTGAAGCAAGGACGCTTCTTAAAAATTTAACAATAAGCAAATTTTGGACAAATATAAATATAATGCAAAAATATGTAAAACTTTACGAAATAGCTCAGCCATTTGTGCTAGCATTTCCAAGTTCCTATATGGTTGAAGCCGGTTTCAGTCACGTAAATTCAATCTTAACTAAGTACAGAAATAAATTAAATGTGGAGTTTCGAGGGGATTTAAGATTAAAATTGACCAATTTTGAACCCAATATTGCGAACCTTGCAAAAAAAGACCAGGCACACCCATCTCATTGATTAAGGAGCAATACATCTGTAGTTACTTTACTTATTATTTCTACTTATTTATAATTACTTATTATTTAATAAATATGTATAACTTATTTCTGGGAAAATCATTAAATTTCATCATTAATATATTTTTTATAAAACTATTGTTTTACACACAATGTACTATTAATTTAATAAATGTTTAAAATCACAAAATAAATGTACATTACAGTATATAATAGAGTTTTATTTTAATTAACAGAAAATTACTTTTATGGGGGTCGATGGAGATTTCGAAAAATTATATAGGGGTCGATGATCAAAAAAGTTTGGCGACCCCTGGCCTATCGGCTTGAATTAAAACTCGTATGAAAATCTATCATAGTGTAATTCAGACTAAAAATATAAAAAAATACAGTTAAGTGAATTAAAATGAAAGTAAAAGGCCCCCGCCCGATTTTCCCATAAATTCAAATGACGGCGCAACTATATATGTTCAAATTATTTTGAGTGGGCTTGCATCTAATATAAAACAAGATCTAAAGGAACCCCTGCATAGTGGCAAATTTAGATATTCAAGGCTAAAATTCAAATAAGAATCATGTGTTGTTTCAATAACCGGATAACAAGATAATAATATCTTAATAATACCTTCGATAGATTCGGAAATTTTCCTATCATAAAAAAGCCTAAACAATAAATAAAAATCAACTGAAATTGATTATGCGTTTCTAAATCTCCGCGTTCGACTATTTTTTTATTTTCTGCTTTAGAAAATAAAATAAAAAAAACAAACAAACAAACAAAATCCTTGAATTTTACGTAAGAACTAGTTTTCCCACTCACTTTTATGCAAACTGATCTATATTATAATATTTTCTAATACAGAGTGAAAAATCGTTTTATTTTAAAATATGAAATGTATTTATTTATTTTTTATATTGGATAATTTGAATGACTGGTCAAAAATTTTCAAATCATGCTTTGAAATTGAATTATTTTGTTCTATGGCAATTTAAAATATATTTATTTGAAATGATTTAAATTAAAATAAAATGGTCTGAAGTAAGATTATATGTTTAAATTTCGAGTCATTCGAGAGTGAAATTTTTTATTGAAGATGTAGATTGAAAGTTAATAGCTGCTTATATTAATATAGAAGAGAGGATAGAATTTCCAATGGCCCGATAGCTTTTTTGGCACCTTAGGGTCGAGAGCCGAAGGGGGTGAGAGCCCTTATAATATGCAAACAAATTTTTCTATAACATCTTAGACTTAGATCAATCAGAGGACTTTCTTTAATGTTCTCTCAGAAAATTAGCTCTGTTACTCTCGGCAATAAGAAATTTTTAATTTCATGTAAAAATTAAAGGACGGTGAAAAAATAAGATCTATAGGGATCGTGCGTTAAGCATAGTGGCAGCACTAGTGCCGAAGGTAGCGCTCTCTTGTGTTTATTTAATCAAATAATTTGGGAGAATTGGGGCAAATATTGTATTATAGTATATATCATAGATGAAAGACTGTACGGAGCCTAGGAGGCCGTGAGCGAATCTCTTTGCCTTGGACGTTTAATAAATCATCCCCCAAAGCTTATATTTTCGCCGCCAGTTGGCGCTAAAGTTGTGACGCACGGTTCCTTTAACCATTTCGCAAAAATGTTAATCAAAAATTTATTATGAACGAGAATAGTAGCATTGTAAATTGTTATGCATATATTATTTAATGATTAAGATACTAAACATTACGCAAGTAGGTGCAACACCTATGATTCAATTGAAAAGTTTTTGTTTTGCCGAGAGTACATATGTATATATTTGATATAATATATGTGTGCATGTTTATTTGCATCAAGTAGATGACGACCTCTTTGTATCTCTTTATGATAAAATGATATAAATATATCTCAGGAAATTGGCGTATGTTGAAGCCAATGTAGTTTCTTTTAAGATTTTTGAAATTGTTTAAATTCTTGGAAATTTATTATTATGATGAGCTAGGCTAGACGGAATACAATTTAGTACTTGGGTTCGACTTCCGATGAGACGATTCCTTCTGACTTGGAAAAAAAATATCTATTAAGATTCAGTCTTTAAATTCTAGATAATGAAAAGTTAATATTTTGTCTAAAATATAGCCTCTAGTGTCTAAAATATAGCCTCTAGTGATGTTAGAGTTTTTAAAAATGCAAAAACTCACTTGCTTTTATTGATAATATATAATTATTTTAATTTCACTATTGCTTGGATCTACTCAACGCAAAGAACCCCACGTTGCAGGGTTTTTTAAAGTCGTTAAATACGCCACAATAAATATATACTGAATATTAAATCGAATATGTAATATCTAATTTATTGAATAAATTGTTTTTTACTTTTATTTCTATTCGAGATGAAAAATTTTTATAATGTTTTTTTGGCATTGTCAAAGGAGACAGAAAGTAATTATGATTTAAACTACTTTCATTGACTTTTTGTTACCCTGAAGAAGGAGAGAATAAATCTCCGAAACGTCGGTTTAACAAATAAATGTAAAATAATAAAACCTCTTTAGTCTTATTTTTTTACAACCACCGTGGACTGCTTTCATCAGCGTCCATGTTGCATATTTATACCAGTCCGTCTCCTAAAGAAAAACTCTATCAATTATTGAATAATTACGTTTGATTCCTCTAATTTATTTTTAATGCTCTTAGTCCATTAAATGCAGATTGATTAGAATTCAGCCTCCCTATTCATCATTTTATCTGTTTACATGTTCTATTCAAAACATTTCCTGTTTTTCAAATGATTTCCTTGATTTTTTTAGGACAAATCTGCGTTTTGGTAAACAACTTTACTTTTATTTTTATCTATATAGGTACCTACCTACTCGTATTTAGATAATGTTTGTTTATTCACTAACTATTTGTCACCTTATAGATGAGATCCCAATTGGATTCTATAATAATAAAATATAAATAAATGTCTTCTACAGGAAGTCTATTATTAAACGTTTCACTTTGAATTCACATTGAAAATTTCATATAAGGAGAACATAAAAATGAGCCTTTCGATAACACTAATTGGTTGATATTACTTTATTTAAATTTCAAAATAAGAAATATACTTAAGAATATAGATATATAAATTAACTTCCCGTCTTTCTTAAAAGGAAAAGAAAGTTAATGTAGGTAATCTTTATGAAAATCAAAATTTCAATTTTCATCAAATCCGCAGTTTGGGCCGTCCACAAATTAGGTCACACGAATTTCGAGATTTTTATATCCCTCCCCCTCCCCTGTGTCACATTCTGTCACATTTTCATTGAGCCCCCTCTGTATTGTGGAGTCACACTATCACTTTTATACGCTATAATTTAATAATTTGACTTTTGTGACATCATAATTTTTAAGATCCACGGCCCCTGTCACATTTTGTCTCAAATCTGAGAGCCTCCCCTTTACTGTGTGACGTAATTTATGGACGGCCCCTTTTAATAAATCTACAACCCTTTTAAATGATTCTCTCCCTAATTCTCCTTATCTGTCTGTACGTGTATGTGTATATTTCAGGATTTTCTTACAATATCGGAAGACGTGTTTTCCATAAATATGTCTAATTGTAATCTAGAGCTAGAAATTTAGCTGTTATCCAAATTTTATATTTTAAGAAGTTTGATCACTGTTTTCATAAATGAATTGAAGAAAAGAGTGAAAACAAGTCAAGGGTTCAAATTTTGGTGATTTTGCAATTATTTTTAGTGAAGGGTTTGAAATAGAAAACTCGACTTACATAATATAGTACAATTTTATGCATTAAATTAATTTGAACTAAAGAGGTAGGTATAAACATTTTACAGGATGCAGAATGTCCTATGACAATTTTATTTTATAGGTACATCAATCAATAAACCAAATAAAATTCTATTAATTTATTTTATTGTTAGTGTACCGTCAAATTTTTAAGTTATTAAAAATGTGCCGTGACGAAAAATGGTTGAGAATCACTATATTAGTAATATAAAGAAAAACTTCAAACGTATTTCACTCAAATAAGTAAATCTTCATTTGTAAAATGAATCTCTTGTGATTTTATTAAAAATTTAGTCTATATTTCGTTCTATTAGCAATTTGAACTCATTTATGATTTTAGATGATTTTTCTATTAAAATTTCAGACATTTTTGATAATGATTAAGCAAAAGTCATATGAAATCAAACTCAAGTAGCCTGATGCGCTTGTCAACTATGCATGTATACTGAGTGATATATAGAAATACGAAACCCTAAAAAAAGAATATTTTAATTTTTTAAATGTTTCACTATAAACCTAAACCGCTTTCCTAGATGATATTAGTGGGATCATTGTTAAGCCTGAATAAGCAAAAAATATTATTACACTTATACTAACACGAACTCGGAATTAAAAAATTTACATTAGCACACAATCATTCCACTCAAACTCCCTAGAATTCAGGAATAAAATTTCAATGCTAGGCGTAACTCTAGGGTCTGACCTTTCATGGAATGACCATATCTCAACCACTCCTAAAGCTGCAGCGCGCAAGCTTTTGGTCTAGACACTGTTATACTCCCAGTCAACTTCTTATACTGTATAACCCTCAAATTCGTCCCTGTTTTGAATATGGCTCTCATCTGTGGAGGGGTGCCTCCAAGCATTCCCTTGCTACACTGGATGCGATTCAGAAGCGAGCAATTAAACTAATAGGAGACCCGGCTCTAACCAACTCACTCGACTCCCTGGCTCACCGAAGAACCGTTTCTGCCCTTTCCCTGTACTACAGATACTACCACGGTGTCTGTTCAGTCGAGCTGAAATCAATTATCCCCCCTAATGCCCTCTTTACGAGAAACACGCGGTTTTCGAACGCTCAGCAGCCCTTCTCTGTCAATTTGGATAAAAGTCGAACAAGCGCTTTCGCCAACTCTTTTATCCCTATGACCTCCAGAGACTGGAACTCGCTCCCTGCCACCATCTTTCCCGCCAATTATAACCTTCAGCTATTTAAGACCCGTTTCCACAGATACCTTCGTCCCCCGCCAAGCCCATAAAATTCTTTCTTCTTCTTTTCACCAACCCAGGCCTTTAGGGGTTGCACCTTTTTGCTGTAACTCCTTCTCTCATCATTTTCATTAAAAAAAAACTGTAAATTGGGGAAACTACCAATTTATCCGATTTTCACTCTTTATTTTGAAACCATGGCGTATTCTACGTTAAAAATTTTTTTAGTGAAATTAATACTCCAGACATCTCGATTCGCGAAGCTCGAAACCTTATTCATATTTTTTCCAGAACATAAAAGTTCTCTTTCACAATTTTATCCAAATAATTTTTTTCGAAACTGACTATTAATACCATAACCGACTGCCTTCTACAACTCATTTTCAATTTATTTTTATTTTTAATTTTATTATTATTTATGTGGCATATTTAATATTAAAATTTTATTGAATTATTTTCTGCTATTGACTTGAATGGAATCGCTGTTCGTTCTAGGTTCGTCCTTGTGTTGACTATGTAGCGGTTTCATCTGTATGTACAGCCCACGTGCGCCCACGTGTCCTCCGCCCCGGGGTCACCTGGACCCCCACACATCAAATGGCTCTTAGAAGACGATCCAGGTGAAAATTGCCTAAGTACCGTTAAAATTTGCATAAAACAATACGATAACAAGCCATTAAGACAAAACAAACATGCAAGATCATCGATTTACAAAAATTCATTTTAATGCTCTCCTCATTTTTTCTTCATCAAATTCATTTTTACCAAATTTAAATTACAGCTTTAATTGATCAAATTCTTCCAGTAATAGATAGCACAGATTCTAAAGAAAGAAAACCTTTTACACTATGAAATAAGAATCAAGTTTCTAGGATGAGTGGTTTTCATTTTATGAAGGAAAACTGCGATTTATTTGCAAAAAATTGGATTTTTTTTTCAAAACTTAACCTCATGTTACAATTATCCAATTAAGATGAAACTTTATTTAAATTGTAGCAAATTTAATCTAGTTTAAAAATGTGTAGATTCATCTTTGTTGAAAACGCGCGCCTTCATGGTCAAAATGAGGAAAAATCGAAAAAAGTTCGAATTTTAGGGATATTCAAAAGTGGTCCCGGGGGCTGTTTTTTGACAGGCGCTCATATCGGTTCTACTGAACCTAAATAGATGAAATTATTGTCATTTTACGCATAATTTAAAGAGCTTTAATTCATCCAATCAATATTTTTTTGATTTGCTAAGCCCTTTTAGAGTTATTCAAGAAAAACTGAAAAATTTTTCTCATTTTGAGGCGCATAGACAAATTTCCACAACACAGATTTGTGGGAAAACTTAGGGTAGTAATATTGGAGTACCGATACAGGTACTCCAGCAATAAAATCTTTACCGGGAATTATTTCCTGTTAATGCCATTTTTTCACGTAATTTGCCTGGACTATATTATGTCTGTTAGGGTAGAACCGATGGGTGAACCGCGACCTAATACATTGTACACCTACTTCCACTTGTACTTCCAAATATTTCCAAGTACTTCCAAAATACTTCCAAGTGCTTCCGAAATACTTCCAAGTACTTCCAAAACACTTCCAAGTACTTCCGAAATACTTCCAAGTACTTCCGAAATACTTCCAAGTACTTCCAAAATACTTCCAATTACTTCCGAAATACTTCCAAAGAGGTGTACACCTACTTCCAATCACGGATCACCCCTCAGGTAGAACGAAAATGTCTTTTTTTTAATTTTTTTATTTTATATTTCTAATAGTGGCCAAAATCTCCATTTTAGATTCATAAAGAAAAGTAAGTAAGTTGGTTGTCATATTTCAATATCTTAAGTGCCGTAAAGACCTTTATTATTGTTAAAAATTTGAAAATTTTGAAAAAATTATTTTTTGGAAAAATGCATTTGCATGTATTTGTACAAAATATAGACAAAAAACGATATCAAAATTATTTTTAAAATAACAACTTATTCGAAAATTATTCTAAATAACAGTAAAAAATTGCACTTTTATCAAATTGTATCGTTCTTGTGGCACTTCAAGACATCTATAATCACTGTCTCAAAAATTCTTATGCCTTTTTTACATCAAGTAACATTTATTTCGGGCTATTACAATAAGAATTTATTGTTTTTACATACAAAAAAAAAAAAAAAAAAAAAAAATAAGAACCTAGCCAAATCTCTTAATTTATGAAACTTGATCGTTCTTGCGTCAAGACATGCTCCAATGACTTTTATATTTTGTTTTCGTCTTTTCTACTACTAAAGGCAATTTTTCCTGACAATTACAAATAAAAAATAAAAATTTGTATTTTTTGTTCCACCCTAATGTCTGTATATTCCGAAACTCACGATTACATTAAGCTCTCTAATTACACTACTCTTAATTTAAACGTTTAGCCAAAACAATACCTCATGAAATAATAATAATTATTTAAACAAAAACGAATCCGAGTACGTTCTCTTTTTCTGTTATAGAAAATATTTAATTAACGGATATAATATAATATACTCGAGAGGGTTAAACAATTGTTTCAAGACATTTTCTTTTATTTACCTAATTTCATTAGGATCATTTTTTCGAAATATACTTTCTTTCCGTCTTACGGATGGTTATCTCTTATAAATGTATAAATCTTTTAATTGTTGAAAGATTAAAATATTAAAATTAAAACTATCACTTTTTTCAAAAAATCATATTTTAAAAGACTTCATTATCAAAATTAGTAAAAAGAGAATTTTAATGCCGTTATATACGTCACTGCTCTGCAAATTCTAAACTAATAAATTGAGAAATATTTTTTACTCGAAAATAATACCTAGGGTGTTGGGTTGAAAATTAAACGTTTTCTGACCATATCTTTTATTTCGAAACACTAATCTCAAATTTCTACCATCATTATAATAAAGTATATTACCTTAATTAATTTGATATACATTGTGTATACAAATTAGTTTGAGTGATTTTTCTGCAAAAGGCCATGCTATATGAAAGTTTAAAAAAATATCTTTTGATCGATCTTGATTAGAATATTGGCAAATATTTTAGAAGGGAATTTTATACTAAAAGCTTAGTTTACTTTCATTTCAAATTGAGTCCAAGGATTTGCATACAGCCAGATGCATTGTTCAAAATACATTACATATACCTAACCACTTTCCTTTTAGAAAATTTGAATCTTTTCCAAGAATATTTTTCACTATAGGCGGTATATACATTAATTTAAATTTACTCCTACTTGCAAAAAATAATAGTGATTTATTATCTACATAAAAATATAAAAATATTTATATATTCTTAATATTATTGTTACACAGACAGATATTGAACAGTGAAGTGCTCAGCATTATCATTATTATGAAATTTATTCTGAAGTTTATTTTATTTCTAATTCGTCTAAAACAAGGGCTTCAGGGCTTAGTAGCTTCGTTTTCGATCTTTTATGGGAGCTCTTATATTAGAAGAATAAGTAAAGCTTACCCAAAATTTCTACATACACAATTATTTCCCAATGTTTTAGATAATTTTATTATTGTATTTTGATTAAAAATTAGGCCATTAACTACCTTTGAGTCTAATTATCTATTTTAATGAGCTCTGCTTTATGCTAAGGTCAAATGGCATAAAAAAGAAAACACCGACTAATGAAATCCTCTCAGTAAAAAAGTTAAATACTTCTTTCCCACATATTATTAAATTATTATACTCAATTCCTTAAAAACTAAAAGCGTTTATAAAGAAATATAATATTTTCTTCTTTAGAAGGTATTACTCTAAATTTATTGAAAACTTTCTAATTTAATCTAATAAATATTTCATTTTAATCTAATAAAATATATGAATTTATAGATATTTTATATAACAATAATCATTACTTTTATTTATCGCTAATTTTTTTATTGAATTTGGAATAATTAGAAATTTTTAG